>APFE030030341.1:0-54364 GCA_000404065.3 Pinus taeda | reverse complement strand
TTTTGATATATATTAATATATCGTGAATAAAATATATTAACTCTACATATATATGGGAGGGAAGAACAAAGAAATAGAGTGATAGAGGTGGAGAGATAAAGAGAGTGAGAGGACTTGAGAGCAAGGAGGAGAGAGGGAGGGATAGAGAGATGGTGTTGGAAGGGGAGAGAGGAAGGGAAGAGGAAAGACATAGAGAGAGAAACGTTGAGAGAGAGAGAGGGAGTGACAACGGAGAGATGGAGAGAGTGTGTGTTTTTTGGGTGAGATAGAGAGACAAACAAGGACAAATGGAGATAATGGGGGGGGAGATAAAGAGAGAGAGAGAGATGAGGGGCAAAGACAGAGAGAGGTGGGAGAGAAAGGGGGAGACAGGAAGGGAGAGAGTTAGGAAATGGGAGAGAGGGTGATCTAGGTGGATATTTGTGGCCACTTGCCAAGTCCACCTGGACCCCCACCATTGTTTCTCTCAACATTTTTAGTTTCCTTAATTGTAGCGTCTCTTCCACTCCCAGATGTGGGTAAAGGGCTCCCCACTACTGTTCATTGTCGATAGGAGCCAAAAGAACCTCATTTCAGCAGAGGTCGTAAAGCTGTTGAGCTTACCGACCATAGCACATCCACAACCATACACCATCAGGTGGCTTCACCAAGGACGGGATCTTCGCATGAGCTAGCAGTGTCTCCTTCCATACAACATCAAGCCCTTCACGAATGAGGTATTGTGTGACATTGCTCCCCTTGAAGTTTGTGATGTATTATTTGGACAACCATACTTGTGAAAGCGACATGTTGTGTATAAAGCAAGGCCCCATGTTGTTATTAATACATTGGGAAATAAGTTGTACAGGATACCAGAGGTAGCACCACCTACCGCCATCTCTTTGATTACCGCAAAAACAATGCAGTAAGCTCATTTCCAAAATCAGGAAATTTGTTTTCCTGGTGATACGACCTCAAGGAAAGAAGAAGATGGTGGCCATGACCTTCAGACAAGGCCCCTCCGCACGATAACTACAGATGGACAAGCTTGTGAAGGAGCACGAGGACATCTTCACCTCCCTCGGAGGGGTTCCTCTACACTGTCAGTTCAAGCACTCCATCGATCTGACCCCAGGTGCACCGCTACCTAATGGACCAATTTATCAATGCTCCATTCTAGGCAACGATGAAATTAAGAGGCAGATTCAGGAGCTGCTGCAAAAAGGGTACATCCATCTGAGTTCATCACCTTGTGGGAGCCCGATCGTGTTGGTACAGAAGAAGGATGGAACTTGGAGACTCTGTATTGACTATCGGACATTGAACAAGGTCCCTGTCCGTACCCGATCCTATGGATTGATGACCTCCTGGACCAACTAAAGTGGGCAAAACATTTTGACAAAATCGATCTGAAGTCAGGCATCACCAGGTATCAATCAAACCCTCTGATGTGTGGAAGACTGCCTTCAAAGCCAAGGAGGGCTTTTTCGAATGGTTGGTTATGCCTTTTAGATTGACGAATGCTCCTGCAACATTCATGACGCTAATGGATGACATCTTGCAGCCATTGATCAACTCATTTGTAGTGGTATACTTGGATGACATTCTGATCTTCAGCTAGAGTTGGGAAGAGCACCTCCACCACATCTGATAGGTTCTCCAAACATTGCGGCAACACAAGCTATGTGCCAATTTGGAGAAATGCACTTTTGGCATGACCCAGGTTTAGTATCTGGGATACATTATTGATGACAGGGGGTGCAGGTGGATCCAGCCAAGATCCAAGTCATTTAGGATTGGCCATCTCCAACCACTCTAACAGAGCTCCACAGCTTTCTAAGTCTTCCCAACTTCTACTGCAGGTTCGTGTTGGGGTTTTCTCATATCACTTGGCCCTTGAGTCAAGTCACTAAGGGAGGAGCGAAAGAAAAATTATTTTGGTCTGAATCTCAACAGAAGGCATTCACAAAGTTGAAAGATCGTCTTTGCAGAGCACCAGTGCTTGCGTTACCAGATTTGCAACAACAATTTGAGGTTGAGACAGATGCCTCTGACTATACTATTGGGGCAATCCTTACTCAACATGGGCATCCAGTGGCATATCACAGTGAAACACTTTCAGACACAGTCCGGAAGTATCCCACTTATGGAAAAGAGATTTATTCCATTGTGCAGGCCTACTGACAATGGAAGCATTACATTTTGGGGAAGGAAACGGTCATCCACAAAGACCACCGACCCCTGCAATTCATACATACCCAAGGGAAATTGTAGAATGATCACCATCATAAATGGTCTACATACCTGCAATAGTTCCAGTAGATTATCAAGTATAAGAAGGGCAACACCAATAATGTTGTAGATTTCCTCAGTCGACCACCGATCATGGCGTTAACCACCGTGCTTAACTCTTGTGGGCACGAGACTTCTGATTGGCCACTTCTCTACAAAAGTGACCCAAAATTCAACCACACATACCAGACACTCTTGGAGGGTTTGCATGTTCTAGATTTTCACCTCCAAGATGCCCTATTATGCCACCTGGGTCACCTTTGCATTCATTTAAGTGAGCATGCCAAGATGATTTGGGAAGCACACTGCAGTCAGGCTGTAGGACATTTCAGGGTTGAGAAAACGGTGGCACTACTGCAAAAGTATTTCTATTGGCGGAATCTTTGACAGGATGTCTGGAAGTACGTCAGATCATATACTGCCTGCGCCATTGCCAAACCGACCATCAAGAAGCAAGGCCTCTATACCCCGCAGCCTACCCCTAGTCGACCTTGGGAATCCATCTCCATGGATTACATGTCAGGCCTTCCTTCCACTAAGCATGGAAATGAATGTGTTTTTTTGGTCATCGACAGGTTGTCAAAGATGGCCATTATGGTGGCTTGCAAGAAGAATATCACAGTAGAAGCCACTGCTAATCTCTTCTTTAAACGAGTGTGGGTGTTCTTAAGGATCCCTCAGTCTATCATCTCAAATCGGGACAGTCGGTTCCTCAGTACATTTTGGTCCACTCTCTAGTCAATGCTGGACAACAAACTCACTAAGTTCACAGCCTTCCATCCTCAAACTGATGGCCAAACAGAGGTTGTCAATAGGATGATTGTACACATTCTGCGCATGTACAACTCAAAGCATCCACGCACATGGGATGAGAGCCTCCCCTATGTTCAACACAACTACAACCGAGCTCTTCACAACTCGACTGGCCACAACCCTTTTCAGGTAGGCTTATGATTCCAGCCACTATGCCCGATTGATGTCGCCATGCCACTTGTAGCTATTCACACAGATTCGGCTCATGTCCAGTCTGAAACAAACAAGGCAACCAACTTCTTTGAGCACATCCAACAATTCGCCAGTAGGTCCATGACATTCTAGAGAAATCAAATGCAAAGTACAAATAGTGCCATGATCAACATCAGGTGCCACACAAGTTTTAGGTGGGCAATAAAGTCTGGTTACATTCACAAAAGGAATGCCTTACTGGAGCCTATCGGAAACTAAGACCACTCTGATATGGTCCTTACACCATTACTAAGGATATGGGAGACAATGCATTTGAGCTCAGCATTCCCCCATTCCTTGGCCTACACCCAGTGTTCAATGTGGACCACCTTCAGCCATACTTTCCACCATTACTAGACACATCTGACATTGCAGAATAACTCACACCCATAGAGTTAAATCAAAATTGCATGGAACAAGCTGAAACTAATCGGATCATGGACACACAGATCAAGAACACTTGCCAATAGAATATCCAACTATATCGATTTGTCAAAGCAGGCCAACTCCTTCACCAGGACAGGTGGCTCACCCGGGACCAAGTTCAGCAGAAATTTCCTCATCTCATGGAGGAAGTCAACGCAATGGGGACCATTGCTTCCTAAGGGGGGAGGAATGATCCAGGTGGATATTGGTGGCCACCTGCCAAGTCCACCTGGATGCCCACCATTATTTCTCTCAACATTTTTAGTTTCCTTAATTGTAGCACAACTTACTATTTTTAGCTGTTTTTCGGGTCTTGAACTCCTGGAGCCGTTTTGAGGCCCTAAACAAGTTTTTTTGAAATGTGGGGGCAACATGGCTCCATGGACTGATGTTGCCTTTCCCAAAGTTGTAGTGCTCGGATAGATCTTTCTAACGAGCTATTGTACGCGTCAAACGGAGATTGTATGCCAAAGTTACGACCCCAGGAAATTAATGTACCAATTTACCCAAACGGGGCCCACCATTTGGTGTTTCATCTTCTAGGGTTAGGGTTCAGGATGTGAAGGGTTTTCCATTGTTTCTCAACAATAAATAGGCCTTCGAGCCTCATTGTAAGATAATTCAAAGGCATGTAGCCGCCACATCTCTTCTCAGAAATAAGCTACCAATGCCCTAGCTGGTTTATTTCCATTACTGTTTATAAGCATATTTAAGTATTTTACATTAATGAAATGAAGTATTATTTCTACTGCATATCTTTGTTTATGGTTATCTCTGTAATTTGTTGTGTTCTTGTTTGGGTGAATTGGTACATCAATTTTCTGGGGTCATAACTTTGGAATACGATCTCCGTTTGATGCGTACAATAGCTCACTAGAAAGATCTATCTGAGCACTACAACTTAGGGAATGGCAATATCGGTCCATGCACCCATGTTGCCCCCAGATTTCCCAAAAATTGTCATTTAGGGCCTCAAAATGGCTCCGAAAGTTCAGGACCTGAAAAACTACTAAAAATAGTAAGTTGTGCTACAATTAAGGAAACTGAAAATGCTGAGAAAAACAATGGTGGGAGTCCAGGTGGACTTGACAGGTGGCCACCAATATCCACATGGATCAGAGGGAGGTAAGAAGAAAGACACAAAGAGAGAAAGGTAGAGAGAGAAAGAGGGGGTGATAAGGGAGATGGAGAGGGAGGGAGAGAGGAGAGAAGGAGGAAAGAGGTATAGAAGGGAGGAGAGAGGGAGAAAAGTGGAAGAGAGAGGGAGAGGGAGTGAGAGATAGATGGGTATGGAGAAAGAGTGTGTATGTTTTGGGGGAATATAGAGAGGCTGAGGGAGAAAGAAATATAGATGGAAGGTGAAGAGACGGAATAAGAGAGAGATAGAGAGAGGGAGAGATAGTAGTTATGGAGAAAGAAAGCATGTGTTTGGGGGGTGATATAGAGATAGAAATAAGGGGATATGGAGGGAGATATAGATATAGATGGGGTGGGAGAGGGAAGGATATTTCTTGCACTAGAAGCATTTATTTTAGTGTAGATGGTGATTTTTAATCCTATTTGATTGTTCACACTAAAGGAGGTAAATTGAAGGAGAGGGGAGAGGAGGAATGAAGAGGGAGAGAAGTAGAGGATTGAGAGAAAGGTAAGAAAGAGTGAGGGATACACAAATATGGAGGGGACATAGAGGGGGAGAGAGAGAATGAGAGAAGGAGGGAGATGGTGACAAGATTGGAGGCTGAAAAGAGAGAGATGGAGGTAGGAGAGAAGAAAAGATAGGAAGAATGAGGGAGAGGACTTGAGAGAGAGGAGGAGAGAGGAAGGGAAGAACAAATACATAGAAACAGAAAAGTGGAGAGGGAGAGATAGAGTTACAAGGGAGAGAGGGAGAGAGAGTGTGCATGTTCGGGGGTAATATAGAGAGACAAATAAGGAGAGATGGAGGGAGATATAGAGATAGATGGAGGTGGGAGAGCGAACAATGTTTGTTGCACTAGATGCATTGATTTCAGTGTAGATGGTGATTCCTAATCCTATTTGATTGCTTGCACTAGATGCATTGATTTTAATATAGATTTTGATTTCTAATGATATTTGATTACTTGTCATAATTGCATTGATTTTAGTGTAGATATTGATTTCTAATCCTATTTGATTGGTTGCACTAAATGTATTGATTTTAATGTAGATGTTGATTTCTAATTCTATTTGATTTCTTGCACTAAATGCATTGACTTTAGTGTAGATGTTGATTTCTAATTCTATTTGATTTCTTGCACTAGATCCATTAATCTCATTGTAGATGTTGATTTATAATCGTATTTGATTTCTTGCATTATATGTATTGATTTAAGTGTAGATGTTTTCTAATCATATTTGATTGCTTGCATTAGATGCATTAATTTCACTGTAGATGTTGATTTCTGATTTGATGTAACTAAATGTATGATGGTACATTAATTTTAAAGTGATTGGATTAGCATTGTGCATTGATTTCAATGTAAGTACAAAATAATTATTGATAATGTGCATTGATTTTTGTGTTCTAGTAATTCAACTTATCAATATTGGAGAGAAAGAGAGAAGGTATGATGTTTACTACAATAGCTTGAGTTAAATTAAAGATTTGAATGGTTTACAATTTTAACTGCAATTTTCATATAATTGATATGAAAAGATGAGATAACTAATTAGGGTAACAAAAAAATAGTAGAAGAAAATTATTTGAGATTGACAATAAAGACTATTTGTACTTGAATACATTCTTATTATTCACATTTTCTACCATTCAACACTATTACATTGCGGCTTTGCATTCAAAATCATTATTTTATCATTTTTCCATGTTAAAGTTATTAACAATATCTATCATCTCAGCAAACTAAAGTAATTGAGCAAATTTAAAATTAAAATTATTATTGAAGACAGGGACACTATTGAGAAGTAATTAGTTGTCAAAAGTTGTGATACATAAAATTAAGTGAAATAGATCTGGAGTATCAATCCTCCTACAAACTTGACAAGATTGTTTCCCTTCTTTATTACCAACTAATTACTAATAAACAATCACCTATATAGAAATATAACACAACAATTATAACATTCACAAACATTACCATCTAAATCCAAACATATGAACATAAAAACCACTCAAAGCATCTGAACACAGAGGTGCAAAACATTTAAGGAAAATAACATGTACTAAATTAAAGAAGAAAATCGTATGGTTATGTCAAGCAAAGAAAACATAATGTAAATTTCAAAATATGAAGCTTATCTCAAACATATACATAATAATGATAATTTAAAAATGTTAAATTGTTAACCAACTTTGACCATCTAACTCTAGATTAGGATTAAATCTCTTAAGGTGCAAACCTCGAAGGTATATGCCATCTAACTCTGGATATATCATGTGCTTTGAAGGATCAAAATCCCTCAAAATGCAAATATGGAAGATTTGCACTTTGAAGGATTTGATCTCTCTCAACACATGATAACTCTGAAATTAAATGGTTCTCATAAAATATACAATCGCTCAAAACATATGATAATAAAAAAATAATTAGATGTATCACATGTTAACCTTACCTAATGGTTGAGATATTTCCTAAGGCATATGATTATCAATATGTGAAAATTAAAGGTTGTTCCTCTATGGTTTAATAACCATTAAACGTATGATTTTGCATTGATACCACTGCACCAAGCGTAATAATTTCTAGTAGAACATATCTAATGTATTTAATATATTAATATATATTTCAGGTTGATTTCCTGAAGGTAGCGACCTCTCTTCGGTTCTTAGCTTGTACGTGCCCGCAATTGCATTTAAGTTTTGGTTAAATGACCTAGCTAGTTAGCAATCTAACGCCGCCAGCTGCAGAGCGTTCACCCTCTCTGGTTGCCAAGTGGTTTCCTCAGCACCATTGATGTGAGGATTGTGATCTGACGGTCCTCCTTGATCAAAGGGAATTGTGGCTAACGACCAGGTATCCTGCCTTTCTCGTTTGGTCATTTGCTCGAAGCCATATCCCGGATTACTGCTCTGCAAAATCCTATCTCAGATTGGTTTCCGTTATGGAAGCTGGGTTTCGTCTCTCCGACTCTATGGAGCAGTGAATCCAGCAAGAGCGTTCAGCCCATTCGCTGTCACAGCCAGACATTACCAACTGTTGCCAGAATACTGTCTTCCAGGCTCAGGTAAGACTTAATTTGATGCACTTCAGGTTTATTTTTCATGCACCTCGTAATATCTGAGTACACTTGTTTTTTTGTCTAAACTAGTGCTCATCTTTTACAACTGGCTGCACGTACTGCGACTGCTGCGATTTCAGATGTGTCTGGCCCCGAGGAAACACTCAAACCCTCCGATATAGGTAAGGTGTTCGATTCCTTGGTATTAGCCCTTTCAAATTTATTTTACATTCTTCCTTGTGGCGCCGAGCTTCCTCGACACTTGGTTGCAGGGTTAATCCTATAACTGGCAGCCTGGATGGGGTTCTTCCAGTTCCAGCACACTCAGCGACAAGAGGAAACCTACGTTTTCTTGCGGTTCAGTGGAATGGTATGAGTGCCTCTCTTTAGAATGGCCTGCCTCCACTGCGTGCCCATTGAATTGGGTTGTTCGTTTTCTGTTTTGTCTTCAAAAAAGACTTATTTAAAGGATTGTGTTTGTAATTAAAATATGGGTTGAGAAACCCCTACTATAGTAGGACGATATGCACATTTTGAAGGTTCTGCCTCTGCTAATTCCTTGCTTTGACATAATACTAACCAAGGACTTAGGTTTGTCTGCTCGGTTTGCCTTTAAATGTTATTGATCGGTTTGCATTAAAATGTTATTGATTATTCCCATGATTGTTATTATTGTACATACTTGTAGAGTTGCACATCTGTTTATTCCACATAAACTTTGTCAGCGACTTGGCAAGGTGGTTCTCGTTATTTTGCTTAGCCATTGGTTCCCTGTAGTTTACATACTATAGTCTTTCATCTCAGTAGGACCCGCCGAGAAATAAATCTGGGTTAGAATAGTTGGGTTTTATACTTACTACTGAGCAACGCTAATCCCTCGTTCAAGTTCCGGGGAAGGGGTGAATTTCATTTTAAGCCTTTTTTAATCTTAGTTTTTCTTTCCTTGTTAGGACGAATGTGTATTTATTGTTCTTTACTCGTTCCTGGGTTGTATTCCAGATAAGATTTTAACCCTCAATAAAACAGTGGAAATGATTCCTCTTTCAAGAACTTAAGGAGATTATGGAGCTAGGTGTTAGAAACAATCAATTATTTTTCTTTATTTTTATTTGGGAACATCCCTAATACTTTCATTACTGTAGAACAGTCTGGCCTACATTTCAAAACAATCTTTATTTACTCAAAATTAATTTCAATAATATAGTGAATTTACATTTCAAAACAATCCTTATTTACTCAAAATTAATTTCAATAATAGTCTGGTCTACATTTCAAAACAATCTTTATTTACTCAAAATTAATTTCAATAATATAGTGAATTTACATTTCAAAACAATCCTTATTTACTCAAAATTAATTTCAACAATATAGTGAATTTACATAACTTTACGTATGCTTCAAGAGAGTCTTGATTTACACAGAAAGTAGTTCGAGTACATAACAATTTTAAATAATTCTGTGTATACCCGACAATCTCGGGAACAAAACAGTTTCACATAATTATAATTCTGTGTATACCCGACAATCTCGGGAACAAAACAGTTTCACATAATTCTAAGTAAATTTCAAGACAACTTGTCCTCTACTATTTTCCTTAATTGCATTTAAATCATTGTACAATTTAAGGATAAATATCTAACAAGCATAAGAGGAACTTTCATTAAAGAATTGCTCCTAATATACCTTATTCCACAGTCACATAATATTAGTAGGCTATGAATTTGTCACATAATATTAATAGGCTATGAATTGGTTACTGATCATCTATTGGGAAGATGAAGCCTCTCCACTTTTCCAATGAGAATTTGGCTATTACGTTCAATATTTTCTTCAATTCCTTAATTCCTTCAGAGCAGTTTTTCAAAGCAGCAGTTAATTTCACTGAGCCTCAAGACCCCAAGTCCAGCCTGCAAACACATTCTTCCACTAGGAAAGATAATCTCGAGAGGTTTTCCCACTAACCTTTTGCTTAATGAATCACCTTTTTTTCCCAACCCTCTTTCTTCCCCTTACCCGTCTCCCTCCCCTCCTTTCCTCCTCCTTTTCTGGGAGGAAGAAGAAGTAAGGAGGTAATTCCTCCTAACGGATAACTATGTGGTGAAAAGAGAGTTACTGAGGTTCATTCGTAATTCCTCAGATCTTTCATAGAGATCTTGTGAAAAGAAAGTTACTGAGGTTCATTCGTAATTCCTTAGATCTTTCATAGAGATCTTGTGAAAAGAGAGTTACTGAGATTCATTCGTAACTCCTCAGATCTTTCATAGAGATCTTCCATAGAAACAATGTTAATTTTTCCTTAAATAGCTTAATTACTATTTATTATTATCAACAATACAATAATGAATTGTTATCAATTTACTTTGTGTGGTGAAAAAAAAGTTACTAAACTTCATCCATAATTCCTCATATCTTCTATAGAGACCGTGTTAATTTCTCCTAAATAATTTAATTACTATTTATTATTATCAACAACACAATAACTAATTGTTATAAATAGTTATTGTTATAAATTATTTTGTCTATAATAATAAAAATGTCCAAGAAGTAAATAAGAAACGTGAGGATGTAACCGTTCTAAGCTGGTATTACTCACATTATACTCAAACAAGTGAAAGAAAAAATTACACATCCTAGCAAACTTGGGGAATGTAAAACAAAATTCCCACGGTAATCGATTGAAGTGAAAACTGCAGTCTCCCTCGCAACAAACCTGAAATCTAATTTTAATTTTAGATTGAAGATAGACAACGAAGTGGCCTTTTTGCTCGCAGAAAAATACTCTTAATTACATGCATCCAAAACACCAGTAGATATCGATAGACTGCATAAAAACGATGGATGATTCAGCAACTGAGTTGTCGGATGAAGTCAAAGCAGGAAATCCAAATGGAAATGGTGGCCATAAAACAGGCATGAAAAGCCCTCGCCTCATAAAAATAAGTTATGAATTAACACGCATCCCTAACACGTTGACATTGAGTAATTGTATACACACATGAACTGTTCCTGTGGCCATAAGCTTTGAACTAAGTCCACAGAAATAAATGTCATTTCATTTGGATTTGGACTTACAAGTGCGTATTGCGGATGATTGCGATGGTCGCACATTTAGCAATTGCCTTGCGGATGATGGTACCATCCTTCATCAACCCGCAACACCACCGGCCCCGCCGCCACCACCGCCTCCACAGCCACCGCCGCTACCACCACCGCCTCCACAGCCGCCGCCACCACCACCGCCTCCACAGCCGCCTCCGCCTCCGCCTGGTCCTCCTCCTCCTCCACAGCCGCCTCCGCCTCCGCCTGGTCCTCCTCCTCCTCCTCCACAGCCGCCTCCGCCTCCGCCTGGTCCTCCTCCTCCCCTCCGCGGACGTATTCCACCGCCAACGCATGAGAAAATCACCATAGACACCATAATCAGCGATGAGATTAACACCAATACATTCCACAACCCCAGTGATACACGATTGTCGTAAATTAGCAAATCAAGAAGAAGCCTCGCCATTAACAGAGTAATCTGAACGAAATCCCAGAGACTCCGATTTCAGAGTTAACAGAGGAATTGAATCTTTGAAAACTTCGTGGTGTATGAAAGGATTTAAATATTATTGTGCAGAATCATGAATTGAATCCCTGCTTCGTTCAAGCACTGTAATGGCGAGGGTCGGGTCATGTTACACGCTGTTAGATTCCAAAATATTTTTATTAAATTACGCTGGCAGACGTTTTAATTTTTAAAATAGGATGGCGTCCGTGCTTACGGCGATGACATTGTAGGAAATTGTTAAAATATATCAAAGTTAGGTTATTGAAAAACAATCCAGGATGGCTCTTCATACGTTAATGTTTCAAAGTAATCACATCAACTACAGCCAGGATTTCTGGACTCTCAGTATTGACCTTCTCAACCATGACTTTTATACTCGTGACTCCTTGAAGAGCCTATGCTTGGCTTCCACTCCATTTTCATTTCTCACATTCTTCATAAAGTTAAGGTTTCCCATTAGTTTTTTTTTTTTACAGCATTTATGATAAAATCAAAGGTTTTTTTATTCATGTTTTGTTTTGTTGTATCACTTTATATAGTGTGTTCAACTAGAGTAATTTTATAAATTTCATTATTATATAAATTAGTTTTGGATTTGCGAAGGCTCTTGGATTTGGTTTTACATTAAAAGAGGTTTGTATTTCAAGAAATGTGATTTTGGCCTTTGGTAGATCCGAAATTAAGAGACATTTTAGGCTAATTTAATTATTAATTATAATTATAATTTTACATATGTAATTATAATTTTATGTATTTTATTTTATTAATTTTATTTTTTGTTAAGTTAAAATGTAAAATTGAAGAGTTCACATAGGAGTTTAGATATGAACTTCCTATATAAAGATATTTTTTTATAAAGAGTGGATCCCAAAGAATCTTGGATAGAATATAATATATAATATTATATTTACTTTATATTTATTACTACTAACGATCTAGTGAAAAGTGGCCAAGTGATCAAGGGTGGGGAATTACTAATTAAAAGGTATAATTGTTACAGTTTACGTAATATTTTTCATCACCCCCAACCTAATTATTGCATTTGACTCAATATATCCCCTCACCCCTGCTAATTTTAAAGGTGAGCTTTTTTACTTTTAAACTTTAAATATAAAGAAAAATTACAATAAAAAGTGGACTAGTTGAGGGGAGATATTGGGTAAAGTATAATATTATACTATTATATTTTGTCTAATATTTCTCACAAGCTAGTAAAAAGTGGATGAAGATAGGGATAAATATTAGATAAAATGTAATAATTACATTTTATCTAATATTTCTCCCACCTACTGCGCTCACCCCAATTCACTTTCATAGTTAAGCTTATTCATTTCTAAACTTATCATTATAAGGCTATTTTTATAACACATTATTACACATAAATAAAGAGAATATATTACATATATTATATTAAAGTCATTAGCAATGAAGCCATTAGAATGAATAAGCAACTATTGTTTTGTACTTTGTGCAATCTTGTTTAACCTTACACTTCTACTTTGTGCAATCATGTTTAACCTTACACTCCTTTAAAAACAAATCACCCAATAATCTCCAGGGAGCTCTAAATCTTCTACGCAAATACACATTATGTGTTCATCCATTCAACTTTAGAAACAAAAAAATAGAAAAAGATGAAAAGCCACCGAATACATCCATAGAAATTCCATGTGTGAACATATTCATAAAAATGTTTTACCTTTATGTGTTTATCAATTCAAATTTAGAAACAACAAATACAAAAAGACATAGAGCCACCCAATAGATCCATACAAATTCCAAGTGTGAACATATTCATAAAAATGTTTTACCTTTATAGGCTACATGGATTTGATGTTATCATCTTCTATACAAATTCCAAGTGTGAACATATTCATAAAAATGTTTTACGGCTACATGGATTTGATGCTACCATTTTCTATACAAATTCCAAGTGTGAACATATTCATAAAAATGTTTTACCTTTACAAGTTACATGGATTTGAAACTATTATTTTCTACAACTAATTATGTATCTAAACATAACACAAATTAAGATGGATCTAGGCTAGTTTAATTCCCCCCTTAAATAAGTTATATTCCACATGAATAGGATGGGTCAATATCATGGGTTCTTAATACCATGGATCGCTTTCATATTTTTTACTATTAATTTTTATTGTGTTATTTTTATGTCTTTATTTATATTTTATTTTCACTGAGTTAAAATGTTTACATTATATTAGGGTTATATTACATTAAACCATTTCTCACAAATAGAATTCCACTTCACACTATGGGATGAGACCAATTCCACTTTGTTTTTTAGAAAATCAATCTTGAATTTATATTTTTTGCTTATACATAATAATTATATCCATTTTTAATTTGGGTTGACATTGACATTAGGTTAAATTTGTTTAATGATAAATGTTAAACATTTATGCTTAACATCTGCCCCATACTGGGGTATAGAGCACCTCTTGGATTAATTAAATGTCGATAAATTAAATGACACAAAAATATTTTGATTCGTATGAACTACTATTAACTAGTTAATTTATATCATTTTAATAACATGAGAATTTTGAATATCCACAAAAACTAATAAAATAATATAATAATAACAATTATCAAAGAGTTTATGAGAAGTAGCTTTGCAAGTGAGCTCATGGACTATCACAAAGAGAGAGTAGGTTTGCATGGTATTGGAGCGGCCCTCTCTCCCACCTCAAACCAATTAGTGTGAGATTACAATTTTTTTTTGCAATCATAACATCTTTAGCTAAGAAAATTAAGAGGAAACCAAAGTCATTAATGTTCGTGAAGAAAGTGATGGAAGTACTCTCGATAGTGTTTCCTTCTTCGACCTACCGCAAGAGCACAATAGCACTCGCAGATCAAGTGCTCATCGGCCAATTCACACCGATGTGACATTTGCCCAATTATGGAATATTGGATAGCCAAGTCATGGTAGCTACTAATAAACGGAAGAATCAATATTTCTGTATGCAATAGAGGATTCTTTGTCTTCTCATTTCAACACTAGGATGATAAAGATTTGATTTTTCAAAGTGGGTCATATTTTTATGGCTCTTGGGCTTTTTTTCGGAATAAATGGAAATTCAATTTTGATATTCACAATGATATCCCAAAAGTAGTTCTAGTCTACGTAAAATTGCCACGATTCCCATTATCTTGTTGGGGTGATGACCGTTTAAGAGAAATTCACAGCAAACTTGGAAAAAACATTGACAAAGCTAAATGAAAAGGATTCCAATTTGTGTGCACAAGGCCCTTTGCGTGGAGGTATATCTTGAAAAAGTTTAGCATAGGAGATAATGTAACCCAAGAGTGGGTGGTCACATGTTTAGAAGTTAGACTATGAACAACTCTCATTTAAGTGTAAAAATTGTCATGACTATGAACACTTTGTGTGAGACTATAAAAAAAAGACATGATTGAGACAAAGGGAACATAATAGGCTCAAGGAGAGAAATGGTAAGCACAAGAATAAACAAGTAATAGAAATAAAGGAGTCATGGAGCAAAACAATTAAAAAAAATAAAGCAAAAAAATAATCACAATTTTTTTTTTTAAAGATAAGAAAATGTCAGGCCAGGTAGTAACTCCAAAAAATTCAATTCATATCATTCCTTTAGATTGGTCTTTATTATATACATGAGGGAGATTGTTCACTTTATCTCCCAGTGACTATTCATATTACTTATTTATTTATTTACATTATATTCACCCAATCCTGATGATTAGGTGTCCACATTCCCCCCCCATTAGTCTGAAGGGATGTTGGTGAGTCCAAGCATCATTCTGAATTGTTCAAGCTTTTCTCTTCCAAGTGCTTTGGTGAAGATGTCGGCAATTTGCTCATTAGTGGAACAATGATGGAGATGGATTGTTTTGGCATCAACATGATGTTGAATTAGATGATATTTGGTATTGATGTGCTTCGTTCGATCATGGAACTTTGGGTTCTTGGCCAAATTTATTGCAGAGGTATTGTCAATCATGAGTGGAGTTGATTGCACTTGTTTTACCTGCAAATCTTCAAAAATTTTCCTAAGCCACACAATTTCTTTTGTTGCTTCAACTGTTTCCACGTATTCTGCTTCTGTTGTGGAATCTACTAGAACTGATTTTTTGCGTGATCTCCAGGAGACAACGCCTAATCCAAGACTCATAGCATATCTTGAAGTAGATACCCCAATTTCTTTGTCTCCATCAAAGTCTGAATCAGAGTGTCCAATCAAACTGAAGTCGTCGACCTGTATATACTTGATTCCAAAGTCTTCAGTTCCCTTCAAGTACCTTAGAACTCTTTTTGCAGTAGACCAATGTCCCTCACAAGGCTTTTGCATAAACCTGGAGAGGGTTACAACAACAAACGAAATGTTTGGTCCAGTAGTAGTTAGGTAGTTGAGACTTCCTACAAGCTGTCTATACTTTGTTGCATCCTCAAATTCTTTTCCTTCAATAGATGTGAGCTTTAAGTTTTGTTCCATTGGAGTAGTAAGAGGATTGCATTCTGTCATGCCAAACATGTTCAAAAGATCTCCAATATATATCTTTTGAGAAAGAAATATGGACTTCGGATGTTGGGTTACTTCAACACCAAGATAGTAATGAACATACCCCAAATCAGTCATTTTAGAACTTTTCCCCAATTCCTTCTTTATGGATGCAATGTAGCTTTCATTGTTCCCTGTCATCAAAAGATCATCCACATATACTACAATATATACAACTATTTTGCCAACATTCTTGACAAATAAGGTTGCATCATCAAGATCATAATGTTTGAAATTGAGTTCGAGAAGATGCTCAGTTAGTTTTTCGTACCAGGCTCGCAGTGCTTGTTTGAGGGCATACAAGGACTTTACAAGTTTGCATACTTTATGTTCATGTCATTTCATAGCAAATCCTTCAGGCTGGGACATAAAAACATTATCTTTTAGATCTCCATTCAACAAAGCAATTTTTACATCCATTTGATGGACTTTCAAACCGTTATGAGCTGCTAGGGCAAAGAGTGTTCGGATGGTGTCCCAATTTCCTGCGGGGGCAAAAGTCTCATCATTATCAACCCCTTCCTTCTGTGCAAAACCTTTTGCCACAAACCTACCTTTGTGCTTGTAAAGTGAGCCATCAGCTTTATACTTGTTCTTATAGACCCACTTGCAGCCAATTGGTTTGGTTCCTAATGGAGGATCAACCAACTTTCAAGTGTTGTTCTTTATGAGGGCATCATACTCCTTTTGCATCGCTTCTTTCCATTCATCATTAGAAGTAGCTTCTTTGAAGGAAGTTGGTTCAAAATCTGTAGATAAGTTCAATTCACAATCATAAGAAACATCCATGTCAACAGGTGAATTAGAGTCATCTACATCACCTCCATTTTGTCAGTTTGAATTTCTAGTTCCTGTCTTTCCAACCTCATCAGGATGAACACTTTCAAGTGTCTTTGTAAGCCACTTTGGGGGAGCTTTCTCAGATGGTCCAGGCTGCTTCGTTCATTGAGTTGGGACTGAATCGAGATTGAGTCTCCCAATTCTATCAATCACATCACTTAAAGCAACATCCATTGCTGGAGTTTCATGCGGAGGAGAGTGTTCTTCAGAAGAAGATTCCACATGTTGATCTAGTATAGGAATCCCCCCTTCAAGATGTGGAATCTGATTATCAAATTCTTGAAATTATTTTTCTTTTGCGAATCTATCCAAGAAATCAAGTTGCCGCTCAACAACATTGTTAGTTTTGGATGATTCAAGAAAAATTACATCTCTAGATACAACAAACTGTTTATTGACTTCATCATAGAGACGATATGCTTTGGAGGTGTTTGAATACCCCAGGAAGATACATTTATGACTTCTAGCAACAAGTTTGTTTCTACGTACCTTTGGTATCAAGGCATAACAGGTGGAACCAAAGACCCTGAGATGCTTTACCGAGGGAACATGTCCATACCACATTTCATATGGAATCTTGTTTCTAATAGCATTAGATGGACATCTATTCTTTATATATGCAACACATAGAACAACATTAGCCCAAAACATTATCTTTACATTTTTGAAGAAAAGCATGGATTGTACCATATTCAAGATTGCTCTATTCATTCTTTCAGCTACACCATTCTGTTGGAGATTATAAGGCACAATTGTTTGATGTTTGATCCCATGTTGGCGAAGATAGTTTTCAAATTCATTTGATGTGTATTATTTTCCATTATCAGTGCGAATAGACCCAATATGAGATTTTGCATCATTTTCAATCCATTTATGAAAGTTATTGAATGTTTGAAAAGCATCTAATTTTTTGTTCAATAAATAAACCCAACACATTCTCGTGTAGTCATCAATAAATGTTATCATAAATTTATTTCCATTTGTAGAAGGAACATGCATTGAACCACATAAATATGAGTGAATGAGTTCAAGTTTTCTATGTGATCTTGAATGTGAATCATGAAAAGACTGTTTGTTATGCTTTCCTAGAATCCAAGCATCACATTGCTTAAGTTTCCTAGGAATTGTAGGCAAACCAATAACACCATTTTTCTTCAACAAGCGGAGGTTATCATAGTTCAAATGTCCAAATCTAGCATGCCATAATAAATTTGATGGAAGTGTACCTTCTTCATAATGAGAATTGTATGAGAAATGTTGTGCATGAGCAGAGGTTCCTTGTAGCTTGAGAAGCCTTACTTCTTCTATTCCCCTCATGACAAGTGAGTGGTCAGATGCTTTTCTCACCTCAAGCTTATCATGAATGGAGTGACCTTGTTGGAAGATGTGGACCAAGGAAAACAAGTTTCTCTTCAGCTGTGGGAGATAGAGAACATGATGTAGAAGAAAGTCTGGAAGACCAGGAAATTGAAGCCTTATTGTGCCAAGCCATGATGGCTTCATTTTTGATTGGTCTGCAAAGTATACTGCTCCATCAACATTGTCAGTAAATTCTTCAAAAAAATCTTTTCTATGAGTCATGTGGCAGGTTGCTCCTGAATCAAGCAACCAATCATTTTTCCAAGAAGCAAGTGAAGGATTAAATAAATCTTCATTTACTCCAATATGACATTGTGCCACAACATAGTGAGCAGATTCATGTGCTTTACCTTTGTCTGTATCATTAGTTTTACCTTTCTGTTGGTTTCTTTGCTGCTCAATTTTGTCCCATGGTAACTTGCATGTAGAGGTATCATGTGATCCATTTCTTTTGCATCGTATGCAGTGCAAATCTACCTTTTCTCCTTGAGAGTGTTTTCCCCCCCATGCCTCTGAAATATCTTCCTCTTCCTCTTCAACCACCTCTTCCTCTGGAAGAATCTTTAGCAAGATTATTTTCTTTATGAGCAAGGCACACAACCTCTTCAGAAGATTCATGGGCTATCTTCTTTCCAAAAGCTTTCTCTCTTTCAACAAACATTTTCACAAGAGAGTCAAAGGTGATATATTTGAGATTTCCATTTGCTTGCAATGACTCAAGATAATTGGAGTAAGTAGGATAAAGTGCCTTGAGAAAAGCGATAAGAGGAATATCCAATTCAACCTTAGTGGATTTGATATCATGCATTATTGACTTTACTTCAGATGCAAGAGCAAGAGGATCATTATTTTGTAGTTCAAGAGTGAAGAGTTTAATCATGATTTGAACAACTTCAAGTGCAGAATGTGAGTCATAGAGTTCTTTCAGATTTTGAAAGGCTTCGAAAGCAGTTGAAAATGGTGAAATGTGGCGACTCACCTCTTCATTTACAGATGTTGCGATTAATGCATAAACTTTGTTGTTCTTATTTTCCCAAATGGCGAGCTCTTTGTTTGAGTTAGGTTATTCTAGCTCTTTGTCTCCATCTCCAATGCACACTCCTTTCCACAACTCATTGAAAATGAGGGTGTGTTTTATCCTCTGGGACCTTTAGGATAGTTCTCATTCCTACTGAGAACTATTCCCACCATGGATATGATTGAATGCATTCTGTAACAAAAATAAATAAATTTGCATAATATAATTCAGCCTAAATATATTGTGGAGCAGTATCAATACACAAAAAAAACCGTACAGCTCATTCAAGAAACTAGACTGCTCCAGCAACCCGCGTTCAATGTAATACACTAACCAACATTCACGTTTAAATACAAGAACTGTGTATTAACATATACATTGACTTATAACAGGTAGCGTAAATACAAGAATTGCATTAACAATCATATTACATAGCATTCAAACTTCAATGGGGCAGTGTAAATACAAGAACTGTCAGGCCTCAACGCATATGCCAACACTTCATAATTTACATCCATTCTTTATCGTTTTATTCTGATGCAATTTCTTAAAGTTCCTACCACAACTTCATAAGAGGCATTCACAGTCCATCGTTCAACGCATTCTTCAAGACTATTTAACACTGCTTCAATGCATTACTTAGAACAACAATCGATTTTCAAAGAAATAACAACAATTTCCAGATTTTACAGGAGCCAACTCAAAATTTGGACAATAGTAGGAAAATACCAGTCCTTCACTAAGAAAGAGTCCTTCTTCCTATGACACTCTGATTTCTAAAACGTGTAGCAGGGGTGATATGATATGGATGCCAAACGTAGTAGCGTATTGGGAGCCATACGCAACGTATTTACAAAGGATCTCTCCAACGAGACAGAATGACTCAATCAATCAAAGTATCCTGCTGTCGATGCCACGAAGGCCTAAGGATATCACCACATTCCCATTACGCTATTACCAGAGGTTCTGAGAGGGTTTAGGTTTGTTTTGGAGAATGGAAGCAGTGTTCAAGGCATGTATCGAGCAGCGTAGCAGTAGCAGTCAATGGTGCGGGTATCAAGCAGCGTAGCAGACAAGCGTACAGGTAGGCTTCAGAGAAAATACCAGGAAATTGACACTAACATTTATATGGGTAGCGTACTATATGGAGCAGCGCTTTTAACTGGCCAGCGTATTATATGGAGAACGCTTTTGAATGGGTAGCATATTGTATGGAGCAACGCTTTTAAATGGAGAGTAGAGGAGTAGATTTTTGTATGCAAGGTAGAACATATGCAGAATGGGGAGTTACAAAGTAGAGGAAAGCCAAAAAATGGCGCCAACTCTGATACCATGTCAGGCCAGGTAGTAACTCCACAAAATTCAATTCATATCATTCCTTTAGGTTGGTCTTTATTATATACGTGAGGGAGACTGTTCACTTCATCTCCAGATGACTGTTCCTATTACTTATTTATTTATTTACATTATATTCAACCAATCCTGACGATTAGGTGTCAACAGAAAAAATAAGTTAAGGAAGGTGAAATTCTGGTATAAGTTTGACGAGGAGGAGAATATAAAAAAAATTACAATGAAAATATTTATTCTCATGGGAAATTAGTAGGAAAAATGACAAAGAAGGACTGCAAAATGATAATGAAAGAATACAATTTGATTTAGTCTTGCGGCATTACTGAGTGAGGAGGAAGAACGCAAACGAGAAACAAAATTTGAGTGTCCCAAGGAGCCGAAGAGGCGAAAACAATTGGAAACTCGAGCATGGAAAGGAAAGTGGGATGAACCATGAATAAAGAAGTAAGAGAAACAAAGGCAAAGAAACAAAAAATGCTATTGCAAGTTCAGAGTTCAGAAATATTCTCAATGCAACTCCGACAAGGATTAAAAAATGGAGGTAAGGCCTATACAACATATAGTAAATAATGAATTACATGCCATGGAATTGTGGAGGCGTGAGAGGAAATTAAAACATGTTATCCTTAAAGGATTTGACACAACAAGAACAACCAAGGATTCTATTTATGCAAGAATCAAAACAAGAGAAAACAAAGTTTTCAAAAATAGTTAACAAGGTATAATGAAACAACAAAGGAATATCCTGAAGTGCTTGAGAAGATTTAGGGGCACTGGGAACAATTTGGGATAGTGATCAATATAAATTAATATATGTAAAGATAAAAGAAAATATAATAATCGTATCTTTACTACATATACAGACTCGTAAAGCAATTGTAATATTCAATGCATATGTAGTAGTAAATTATATTAAAATATAAAAAAATTGGATCAATTAGGCCATCTTAAAGAGGAAGGATGGAATAGAGGTAAAATTGTGGCGAGAGAATTGAATATGACTTTATACTTGACTAAAAACTGGGGTGGAAATATTGTAAAGGACCCAATGAGAGAAAAAATAGAGTATGTAATCTTTGAATGAGATACTATATACATAGTCCCAAAATATGGAAAATTCATTTGGTGAATTTCATACCTTCGATGGACCATACTACACGAAAAATGAGAAATACATGAAGAAAATGATTTCAATCATGTTTTTTCATGTATTTATCATTTTTCATGTACCAAGGTCCATTGTAAGTATGCAACATGGGCACTGATTGGATGAGGTATTTAATTTTGCATCCAACAAGTACTCCTACTCAAAACTTGAGAAAAACCTTAAGGAGATAAGTTGAAAATACAAGTTGAAAAAGTAGTTTTATTATTTTATTATTTTTTAATCTTTTTACTTTTTTACTCCAAAATGGTGAATCATCCCCTATTGTTGACATCATCATCTTGAATCCTATTGGTTCTTATAAATTTTATTTTGTTTGTACATTTTTCTTAGGGGGCCCATTTTAGACCTCAAAATTCCCCTAATGTTAAGTCGATAGCCTCTTGAGTTTCCACATTGTTGTTGCAATACTAGGGCTCATCACAAGAGACAAAGAATGGTGTACATCGAACCTCCACATGCTAGAGCATCACTACATTTTGCAGCATATGTGTCGATCTCGGGGATAACAATACCACTTATGATGAGGCCTTCAACCACAATAAATCATCTACATTTCAAGGAATTGCCAAATTGGAAAATTTATTCATTTGAAAACAACTGAATGAACCTCATGGAAGAGGATATAATCCTCTAGACTTGACTTATTTTTAATATATTTGCCTTATCTTTGCCCCTTAATTTCCATGTTTATCTGCATCTGGGTTTAGATGCATATATATGCGAGAAGGAGCAATCTCGAAGTTTTCTAGCTGCAACACAATCCTATTCACAACCGCAGAATTGGGAGAACCTTTCTTAGTCTTTAATTTGAAAACTTGCCTTATGACAATCGTTGAGTCCCCTATGACTGCCATTCTTCTTATGCCTTTATTGATGGCAAGCTCTAATCATTTCCAAGGAGTCAAATATTGAATCTGGTTATTAGTTGAAGTGCCCAATCCCCAAACATAATTGATCTCTGATTGTTCCTTTGGACAAAGGATTGCTCCACCCACTGTTGCAACCCTGAAAATAAATAATTTTTTTACCAACTATTTTCTTTTATAATTTCAGAGACATTATATATCCTTTATATGTAAAATATATGATATATTGATATCATACCCTCCCTATTTAAAATCTTTAAGACATCTTTACATATATAATATTAAATATTAAATCAATTTTTCAACTTTATACCAAAATCATTGATATCTTGTTTTTAGTGTGCTTATTAGGTATTTGGGATTTTGATATATTATATGTAGTGTGTTTTATTACATTTATATTTATATATAGATGGGTTGATTCGATTGGTTAAGGTGTATGTAATTAATATGAAATACTGAATAGATTTCTAATTTTATATTAATGCTTTGATATGGTTTTTAAGGTCTTTGATAAGGTATTTGAAATTTTGATATATTGTTTTTATTATATTTTTCAAATTAATTTTCAATTATTCATTTATTTGGTTGGTATATGTAATTTTGTTTGAAATTAGTTAAAATATAGTTATGTTTTTAAATAAGACTATCAAATTGCATGAAAATGAGGGTAGTTAAAAAAATCATAGCTATTTATTATTAAATATTTTACACAAATATAATATAAATAAATATTTAATATATTATTTTTATCTCGTTATTTAATATATAATTTTTCCCATCACAAATTTATTTTGTTAATTTCAATTTTTAATTATATTTTAATTTTGATAAAACTATTTTTTAAACATTTTCTTTTTATTTCAATTCCATCACAATCAACCCTTCGGCATCTCTACTTTACAAAAACAAATATAAAACACCGTACAACACATTTTAATTTCCAATTATACCTCGTAAAATGTAAACCTTAAATTTTGAATTATTTATCAAGTTTTTATTTTTATGCGTTTAAAACCCTGCCATTTCCCAATTTTAGTGTTGTACCAATAGAAAATTAGATTCGCTATATCTGTAGCCGACAAAACTTAAGATACTCTTAAGGTTAAGGTGATATTCCTCAACGTGTAGTTTACGATTTATCTCGTGGGTCAACTCGTCAACTTGACGAGTGGCAAGATGTCATTTGGTTTACAAAAGCGGTAAAATTTTATTAAATGGCAGTTATTTGGTTTACAAAAGTTATAAAAGTTTATCAAATGGAGAATATGGGTGGGACTCTGGTAAATCGATTCCAAACACCAAAATTCTAACACTGGAGTTGGTCACACCAAAATTCTAACACTGGAGTTGGTGGTGCGACTTGCTTTCATATTTCTTCTATCTTCCTACACTATGGGCATATGATTGACAACTCCAGAGATTTGAACACATGTGGGACTTTGCAAATTCATTCCAAACACCAAAACTCCAAAGGCCATAGTTGGTGATGGGACTTGCTTTCATATTGCTTGTATCTAACTAGACTGCCAACATATGGGTGATGCCTCCGGAGATTTGAACATGGGTGGGGCTCTCGCAAATTGATTCCAAACACCAAAAATCCAGAGGTCAAAGTTGGTGATGGGACTTGATTTCATATTACTTGTATCTTCCTACACTACGGGCGTGTGGGTGACGCCTCCAGGGATTTGAACACAAGTGGGGCTCTTGCAAATGAATTCCAAACACCAAACCTCGAGAAGCCGAAGTTAGTGATGGGATTTTCTTTCATATTGCTTGTATATTCATACACTACCGACGTATGGGTGACGCCTCTAGAGATTTGAACATAGGGTCTCTTGCAAATCGATTCCAAACACCAAAATTCCAGAGGTTGGAGTTGGTGATGGCACTTGCTTTCATATTACTTGTATCTTCCTACACTACGGGCGTATGGGTGACACCTCCATATAGTTGAACACAGGTGGGATTCTTGCAAAACGATTCCAAACACCAAAACTCTAGAGGTCAGAGTTGGTGATGAGACTTGCTTTCATATTGCTAATATTTTAGTATGAAAATGGAAACAAAAGGATAAAAAGAGGAGCAGACGAACTCAGGTTAAAGTTGTCTTGGAGAGGCTCATGGTCAAATATGATTCATTAGATTTGGTTTTGAGGGTCTCAATCGAAGGATAAAGGCGGATAAGGCTATGGGTTTGTTTTCAAGCTTTCAAATTGCTAGATAGTCTTTCATCACTCACTTATGTTTGTTGATGACATGCTTATATTTGCGCAGGTCTCGATGGGGTGGTGAGTACATCTATGCCACATCATTAATACACTTGGCAATTCATCTGGTTTAATTATGAGTCAACACAAGTCAAATATGTTGCACTTTGCAAGGGAGTCTAATGTGGTGGGTGAAATCACTAACAATTTTGGTATTTCCCATGCTCTAGTGGACTCTAGTTTCACATATTTGGGGTTTTACATGAAACCAAATAAATACAACATATCTAACTTGCAACGGCTCATTTATATCTTTAGAAGGAAATTTAACAACTCTACATACAAGTGGTTGTCTCTTGGAGGCATAATTGTGTTGGTTCAATGAGTTTTATAGATTATTTCTTTGTATTGGTTGGATCTATATACACTCTCTAAGGGAATTATCACAAAAATAGATGCCATCATTGCAGATTTTATATGGTTAGGTGTAAAAGGAGAAATGAAGATACATTTGGCCAACTTGGAATTGATTACAAAGAGCCCATAATTTGGGGGATGGGATATAAAAAAGGATGAAATATTTGGTTGGGCATTGTTGATTGTGAGTTTTTGGCAAGCTCTTTCTGGAAACAACATTTGGAACAAAATCATATGCAGTAAGTATTTAAATAACAAAGACCCAATGGAATGGATCAGGTAGGGTGCTAAGTGCACAAAAACAAATTCTTGCATTTAGAGAAACTTGTTAGAGTATATGAAATGGTTTATCAAGAATTTTTCGTTTACAATGGATCAAGCAAGACTGTTCTGATCGCAAGTGATCGTTTATATGAAGTGGCAGGAGAACAAATCATCCCCAACAATATTATTCAAAATTTACATTCCATACATTCTATCACTTCGCCCAGATTTAGAAAGGATTGGATCCCCTGGGACAATTTCCTATATGGATGAGTGTGGCAGACCCGAGCTTTAGTGAGGACTTATCAAACTTTTGCACCTCTTACACTTCACAATTATCTCTGGCTCGAATCACTTTAGATGGTTTGAATTACAAGCTCTCCCGGTTCAATACTTCTACAAAAGGTCCTATTTCTACTAGAAGCATATATAATCATATTTCTTCCCCCTACAGATGCTCAAAAAACAAATGCTAATTTTCCAAGGCTTGGATTTTTCATGTACTGGAAAAAAATATTTTGGTTTGGATGACTTGCTTGGAGAAGTAAAACCCTGGCATGTGAAAATCTATGTAAGAGAGGTTTCTAGGGCCCAGGGAGATGTTCATTATGTCATTGTACATGTGAGAGTATCTTGCATCTTTTCTTTGAATGCCTAGTGGCTAATGACACTTTGGGATATGTTTTGCATAATTTGGGGATTAATATAAGTCAGAGTTACATATCCATTGAACCTTGTTTTAAAGCAATGGATTGAGTGACCCAAACATAACAGATCTCTCCCCTTCTACATTTGCTGAAGAACTTGGAAGGGTAGGAACACCAAAAATGCTCAGGACAAACCCTTCCAAAATGATTGTGTGGCGACACTTATTTATGCTTATTATATAAAATACAAGAAGCTCTCATCTCCCAAGAATCAAAGGCTTATTGCAAATAATAATTTCTGTTATTTTCTTCCATCTAGCCACTTTGATGAGACAACTCAAAATGCCATCTGTGGAAGTAAAGTGATGATCAACTTAGACAAATATGTGTATTAAAAAATTTCTGGAATGTGAGGAGTAGTAGAAATAGCAGGGCATAAGTCATTTTTCTCTGGGGGTCCCTATGTTGTTCCATGTGGTTGATGCCTAATGAGATACATATTTCTGGTAATTCAAAAATTATGATTGATTGGATTAACAGAAAAAACATCCTAGTTCTTATGGAACACTAGATGCAAAGGATTCATAAAGTCATAAGATTATTCCAATCTCTTCTTTCTCCTACGTTCTCATTAGGGGAATTTTGAGATCTAAAATGGGCCTCCTAAGGAAATTATAAAATAATAGTGAAAATAATAAAATAAGATTAGATTATATCATCGAATTTTAGAGGGGAAAAAGAAAAAAACTATTTTTTCAATTCATATTTTCAACTTATCTCCTTAAGGTTTTACTCAAATTTCGAGTGGGAGTACTCGTTGGATGAAAAATTTAATTCCTCATCCAACTAGTACCGATGTTGCATAATTTCGATGGACCACTCTACAAGAAAAATGAGAAATGCATGACAAAAATGATTGGAATCACTTTTTTTTCATGTATTTCTCATTTTTCATGTAGTAGGGTCCATCAAAAGTATGCAACATGGATACTCCGTGGCTCAGGAATTAAATTTTGCATCCAACGAGTACTCCCACTTGAAATTTGAGTAAAACCTTAGGGAGATAAGTTGAAAATACGAGTTGAAAAAGTAGTTTTATTATTTTATTATTTATAATTTTTTTACCTTTTTACTCCAAAAATGGTGAATGATCCCCATGGTTGACATTATCATCTTGAATCCTATTGGTTCCTATAAAGTTTATTTTCAGTATACATTTATCTTAGGAGACCCATTGTAGACCTCAAAATTCCCCTAATGTAGAGTGCTCAGCCAAGATGTAGATGTTCTATCTGAGATGGTCTAAATATGGATCCTAGGCACATCAGTTTTCAGTCCTTTCACTTGGGACATCTATTGGACTCAAGTTTTCTTCCCATGGGGTACCACTAATGTTATTCCCCAGTGCGGCATGGGGTTTTTTCTAGTATGTGGTTGTGCGTTGCAGCTAATTCTTGCGTGTGGTCCTAGCAGTTATCTCGGCGATGGTTCCTTTATTTCCATACATGTCCATGTCATACTTTGTCTTGTTGATGTGCTATTTCATAGGATGCACTTTGTTCGGTTGTGTTTTTTTTATTGATGTATATGATGATCTATAGTGATATGTATCTATTCAGACTTATGTAACTTTCATTCATATATAAAATCCGAGTTAGTTAAATGTGTTGATTGCTGTTTTAAATGGTTATTTAAAAATTGATATAATGGAAAGGGATTTTTTTTATTAAAAATGTTTTGGATTAAATGAAATTGTAAAAATTAATTATTTGATATTTTAAATTGAAATAGATATATTGAAGAGTGCTAATTTAATTTTGATCCAAAGATATTGAAAATAACAATTTAAAACAAAGAAATTTTGATTGGTGGTTGAGAAGGGGCACATGCGGAGGGGCATGGCCATCATCCCACTAAGTATAACAAGGGTGGACATGGCATAACCCCTCCCCATTATCAATAAAAGAAATCTTGTAGGTGCATTCATCAATGAGTTCATGCATTGGTAATAGTTGTAGGGATTTATTAGTGAAACGAATAGGCATTAAATCATAGAGTAATCCCATTGGTAATAATTTACCATCCTCATACTTGGAGTTACTCCCACGCTGGTTCATCATATGCAATAGGCATTACATGTAGTTGACAGGGCTTAATTTGTGTATAAGGGTGGTTCCACACAAGGGAACGAGTAAATTCAAACTAGACTTTGATATGATAGGGAATGAATGCCACTCTTGGCCTTTGACCCCCCCATTCAGAATTCATTGTAGGAAGATGGTAGGACCTTATTTATAAATCCCCTCCATGTTGTTTACAATGGTGTTTTTCTACTTTTCCTTTTGGAGCAAGGCTCCTCTATAATTTTTTAGTTGACTCTCTTTCATGCTTTCCCCTTCTCGCCCCACTATTGGGCTCTCTTTCTTTTCTTAAGCTGTCATTTTCTAGAGTTTGATCCTCCTCATGCTCTCCTCCCCTCTGGCCCCTCATCTCTTCGCTCTTTGCTCCTCTTTGGTCCCTCCCATATATTTTGGGAGACATACATAGCTCCATCCTCACTTTGGCTTATTCTACATCCTCTCTCGCCTAATCCCTCTCCCACAATGCCATTAATATTCAACCTCCCTATTGTGGTTCAAGCTTATCTATTACAAGTCTTTCCCTTTAGGTTAGTCACTCCCCCTAGCCTTTTATTTTGGCCTCATCTCACCCAATTTTAGTTTCAATCTTAGCACATTTTTATGACACGCAATGCCTCGGCAATGTGCTAGAAGCTAACAGGTGTTGCATATTATCAAGAAATTGAACACACTTAAGCTAAACAAAGGGTAGAGTCCTAGACCAAGCTATTTCATGCCTGTGGAACACAATTGGTCCAAGGAAAAAATTCCACTACTGAAAGGGAAATTGCAGGGGAGCGGGATTGTTAATGAGACATGGAAATAACTAGTACAGTTGCATCTTGGTTTCCATATGTCAAACATATAAAGGGCATATTTGACCAATATATGTATGTCATAAACAGTTACCTGAACATGAAAATGCTGCTAGGAGTCATATTGGATCATAATGTGGTCTAAGATGAAATTCTGCAACTACTTGATGAAATTCAACTCACGACATGGGAAATGGTCTGAAGGATATAGTGAATTAAGGCACATCTAGACCTCCCACATGATCCAAGATATTCACTAGGAAGCAACAAAGAACCAATAGCTATTAAGGAATCATACTCTCCCACAAACGGTTAATTATTTATGCTATTACTATTTCTATTTACTTTCCTTAACTTTTTTTCTAGTATTCAATTCATAACTGCTCTAAAAAGCCACTCGTCATTAATTTGATTTCCCTAAATAAGCTAGGGCAAACCAATAGGTATAATTATGTTAGAATCTTAAAAATGAAATTACTTTTATTTAAAAAATCAATTAAAAAAAAACTCAAAACATTGTAAAATTTGGATTTCTTTTTCATATCATCATTCAATTTAATTATATATTTTTATTTAAATTAAATAAATTTTTATTTCTAAAAATTATATTTTTTTCAATATATAAATAGATCAATACTTTAAAATCTCTTTTAATATTAAATTATGACAGTTTAAATTCACTAATAATCTTACATTTTAATGAAAATAAAATTTATAATTAAATCTACCTAATAACAAAATCTTAACCATTTAAACTTTTTAATATTAACAAGGGAGAACCTCATCTAATATTCGAAGCTCTTTTATCTATTAAAAGTCAAGGGAAAAATGACATTTTAAAAATATATTTTAAATTCAGTTTTTTTAAGATATCTCGGGTGGTTGGGAGAGTTTAATGATAACCTCCCCAGCCGAGTACTAATTGCGTCATAACATGGCAACGTTGTAATATGTTGAAAATATACTTCTGTAAATTAAGCAGGAAACTAGTTTCTTTTAGAGAAATTAGAATCCATTTTAATTTTTAAAATTAAAGTAAACTTTATTTACATTTTCTTTATAAGTCATATTAACTTTTTATTTAAATTTGCTAAAAAATTAAAATATTTTTATAAAAAAATAGTATGCTTTTTATGTTTGACTTGTAATTTTGTTATTAATAAAATGATAAATTCTTTTATATTATAATATATATATATAATTTGTATTTTGGGTCTGTCTTATTTGAGGAAAGATGAATATTTTGCCATCTGCTATTATTTTATTAATAAGATATAGAATAAGTGCAGGCATCAGCATTTGCTGTTTGAAGTGAAAGGTGACGCTAGACAATTAGGTTTCTTTAGTAATTAAACTTTACTGTTTTACGTGAACGCTGACGTTAAACATTTAGCTTTATTAGTAATTCAGCGTTACTGTTTTCAGAGAATGCTTTTGCTAAATAATTTTACGTGAGATCCGATTTAATTTTTACGTAATTCATTTCTGTATCTATATGCTGAACTTTTTGCAATCATGTAGCATGAGTTAAATTCCAGTACGATATTGAATCTTGAAGCAATACATGGTATTTGTTCAACTACAGTTGCAGTCTCTGAATACTCTTTCTATACGAAAGGTCGGACGTATTCTGATGGGATGGGTTTTTATTAATTATTATTTTAATAGAGCTAATTTTTTTATATAATTTAGTTATCAAATTATTAATAATATTATTATTTTTTATTTTTTATTATTATTATTGAAAAATAGCCATTGGATTTTTAATCAATTATTATTTAATAGAGACCAAATTTTTTATTATAAGTTAGTTGTTCAAATCAATAGTAAGATAATTAATAATTATTATTATTTGTTTATATTGGCTAACTTTTTATTTAATAAAACAAAACAAAAAACAATAAATCATGTTTTTTGGAATAATTGGTTTGTTGTTGGGTTATTTTTAAAGGATAGATTTAGGGGCCAAATTTGAATGAAAGGATTACATTTCAATTTGAAGGGTTAACTTCATTTTAGCTTTTCAATATTGACAAGTTATAATAAATTATTCTTTTCATAGAAAAATGAAAAATAACTGTAACTTTCATATACACCTCACACATATCTAAAACTAATAATATTATCTGTAGACTAAAACTTTAAGTATACCTTGAATGAGTACATAGAGAGGACACAAACTCACCATTATTACTCTCTCTCTCTCTCTATATATATATGTATATACATCATATGGAGGAAATTTAATAGTACCTTTACTCATACATTACATATGAATCATATGGGGAGAATTATATTGGGCCCTTTACTTATAATAGGTATAAGAAACATATGGAGGGAATTTGATAAGACTTTACTCTCATGGACACCATTCTTTAAATACAATGAAACTATTTTTCTTTCTTAGAGGATAACTATTCCAATCATTGAAAAAATAACAATGAATTTTTTAAATCAAATCGAAATATAGTATTAGTTTATGAATATAATTGAAGTTTCCAATAGAAGAAAAATAAGAAGAACTATCTAAAATCTCCAATAACATAACTTCCATTATATATATATATATATATATTATATATTATATATATATATATATATATATATATATATATATATATTATTCCAAGAATTTTTTTCCATAAGAATTATAGGCTTAATGATTAGTGCACATGCACATTATCATGCATGATACGGCCACAAAAGAACACAAATAACACTATTTTTTTCAACAAAGATGAATAAATACTACCCATTATTTAACATTGAATCAATTTTGATCCCTACTGCTTATTGTTGTGTCTTCATATTAAGTAGGCTTAAAAAATACACGAAGGTAATATTCATAAATGTAAGCAAGTAGAGCAAGTTGTAAATGCAAGTAGAATATGTAAGCAATAAATACAAGCAGGCGGAGTCATGGGGGATTGGTAGGTACCATTTGTAAATCCAGACCCCAAGAGGTTAGGGAGCTGATTAAAATTGGAATTGTATTTCCTCTCTTAGAGGCAAAAGGATTCACCATGAACAAAGCTTTTAATCTTCAATGTCCACTACTAAAATATAATTTCAATAAATAGTTGAAACATGGATGCATGATATCTATAACAATAAGATCATATATTATAAAAAATGACAAAATTGCCTTTTTAAAACTATCATGATATAGAGAGAAATTACTAACATTGCTTCTTTTTTTCATGTTATGGTACAAAGAATAATAGTTAATAGAGAAAAAAATATTAAAATAATGACAAGTAAAAGATATTTTGAAAAAAATCTTTACCCCTTAATTGAAAAACTTAGAAACAATTTTGATTTCAAATTTAACAACTAATTTTTTATTTTAATTTTGATTTGCATGGGAAATAATTTTATGCCCTTTTATGACAACTTCAAATTTGAACCCTGGTAAGCTATTTTAGTATTATTATTTATAAAAACAATTGTGATTACTTTTTTTAATTATTATTTTAATACAATGGAAAAACTTATTATAATTTAGTTAAGTTTTAGCTAGCAAGTGTGTCTCAATGAGTGTGACTTATTGTCCTCATTATGAGCCATACTTGTTAGCTCAAAACTAAATGTGAATGTAATGGATGAGAAAGAGTTCAATCAAATTTATTCATATCACATAAGTCTTAACTTAGAGATATAATTTAGTTGTCAAATCAGTTGTGGGATATTTCTTAATGGTTATTATTTACCAATGTAGTCCGACCTTTTATGTAATAAAACAAACAAATAAAAACAAATCATACTCTCTCAAATAATTGGTTGGTAATTTGTCTGTCCTTAAGGGGTAGGCTTTGACTATGGTTTTTTTTTATTAGTTATAAGAGAAAATTGTGATTGATTTTTTTTAATTATTATTTTGATAGAGTGGTGGAAGAAGTACTTTGCAAAAAATAGAAGAACAAAGAGAAGAAATATTATGGAAACAAAAGTCCTACTTCAAGTGGTTGGAAGAAGGCACAAGAAGTACAACTTTATTTCATAAATCCATGTTGTAGCACAAACATAATAACATGATCTCTTTGCTCAAGTATGTGAAGAGAAGGAAAATTGGAAATCTTTAGGAATTATCTCAGGAGATGATTCAATTTTTTTGGGAAATCTTATTGGAGCCAACAATTAATGGAACAAGGGTAGTACAAGAAATTTGTAGACATATATCACAACTAATAAAATTTTAACAAAATGAGGAATTATTTCAAGAAATTTCTTACAACAAGGTGGAATCAATGATCAAGGCAATGCCACATAATAAAGCCCCAAGACCTGGTGGTTTTACTACAGAATTCTTCCAATATTGTCGGATGATAATAGGAGAAGATTTATGGAAGGGAGTGGATAAATCTAGGTGGTCAAGGTCAATTCTCAAATCCCTAGATGCTACATTCAAAACTACAGTGCCTAAGAAAGAAAATGCATAGGACCCAATTGAATTTAGGCCTATTTCTTTGGGCAATGATGTCATTTACACAATGATCACTAAGATCATAGTGATTCATTTGTTGTCACTACAACAAACACCCTCCAAAATTTTACCTACACTTGAATTTTGAAGCCTGTTGTGGATCTTGCAATTGGTTCTTCCATGGTCACCTCTTGATCAATTGTAGTCACTTTCTCACAAAATTTTAGTTTGCAACAAGTTCATGAGCTCAATCTTTTACACAAGCTTGAACAAGAATAACACAGTCCATAAAGGCAGTGCATGTGCAATGTTCAACACATGTCGAAACTTAGTGCATATTGTCATTGACAATCCCTCATATTTGGTTGTGTTTGTACTTCTATTTTGGTGATTTTTTCAAACTGTCACTTTTGCACACCTTCACTTTTGCGAGTGTTGTTTTCATGCTTTTGATTGTCACTTTCCTTGATTTCACTTTAATTAGTTTCATTTTGATGCTATATTTTCTCTAGCATCTGTCACTTTCACTGTTGTACACATATCACAAGTGTTGTTTGCACTTTTCCCTTCATATAGTAAATGCCATCTTTTAGCATGTGGAGTGTCACACAATGCACAAAAGTTAGTTTTGGTTGTTTCAAGGGGTAACCTTTGTGTAAATGAGTTGGTCTTACCATGTAAACATGTATCGTACTCATTTCCAAATTTTCAAGCATTGTCACACAAGTTTCTTCACAACCATTGCAAAGTGTATCTTTGGTGTCGCACTTGGTGTAGGTCATCGCAAAGTTGTTGTGTTATGGAAATGATGTTGTTCATGTGTTCTGAGTGTTCTATGTTGTGTCATCAAGTGATCTAAGTGTGTGGTCATGTTTAGAGTCATGCTCTTTCCTATATTCCTCTCAATGATCCGACACTTAGTCAAATTGGGAAAACTCTCTGATTGGACCACTTCGCCTCCTTTAGTCAGCCATGAAACTATGCATTATACAGTTTCATCCCTCAATTAGCGGCCTTGTTTGTTGGCATCACACAATGCAAAGTTTGTGCCTTCTAAAATTGTGCATTGTGCAATCTCAGTGCCTAGTCTCAACCCTTAAGCTCCAAAACCATTCAATCCTTGCCTCCATCCAGCCTTCTTTATGCACTGCACAATCATAATCATCAATCCTCAGCCTTGAGCTCTTGAATTGTGCAATTTCACAATCACTTTGCCTCTCTCCCGCCGGAACTACGCATTAGGAAATGTCAAGCCTCAAGACTCAAGATTGAGGCCTTGAACCCCTCAACTACGCAATCTCCCAGCCTGTTCTCCTATCTAAACTATGCATTGGGAAAATTCAAGCCTCAAGTTTAGCCTCTTATGTTCCTCAACTTCCCAATCACTTAGCCCAGGCCTTATGAACTATGCACAATGCAATATCAAGCCTCAAGCCTCCAACTTTATCCCTTGAATCCCTTAACACTGTAGTTGATGAGCCTTGGTCTTGCAACAAGAATGCTACAACTCAAAAGGCTGCAACTTTAATTAATAACCCATGGTTCGTACAAACTTAAGAGAAATCAACACTATATGTGCAACATACAATGTGTCCTTCCTTTGCTGTCATGATGTAATGGAGTGCATGTACTGAAATCAAATCCTAAACTAATTGTAGAAAATAAACTACTCGATATGGAAACCCTAACCTATTGCAAGAAATAAAGTACAAGGAAAGAAACATATTCTAATTTCATAAAGATCATGAACTAAATGTAAAAGAAACCTAACTTAACCCTCTTTATCACATGTGATGGTTTAAGCTAATTGAGCATGGAATCTGATCTAGGGAGTATTAATTTTTGCATGCATGTGCTAATTAAGAAATTAAAAGAACTATTTTTCTTTATCTTTTCATTTTATAAATGCAAATGTTAATCTTTCCTTATTCTTTGGTAGGGGAGACAGGTGTGGAGGAAGAGGGGTACAATGGTTTTGATGGCTTGGAGGTCAATTGGAGGCCTAATCCTATATTAAAGGATGATTTCTCTTAATTTGGGCTCAAAACAAGCCATTACAGGATTTCCTACAAGATGTACTAGTTCCTACAGGACGTACTAGTTCCTACAAGATGTCTACATGATCCCTTGTTTTATTACAAAAAGTGAGCTGAAAGTTTAGGAATTGGTGTAGAAGGTGGAATGGAGCTTGGGAAAGGTGGAGAATGGAAGAATAAGGCATGGATGTGGTGGAAACTACCTAGAACTCAAGCAAGGGTTTCAAGATGGGTAGATTTTCTCAATGGAAATGGCAAATTTTGCTTATAAAACAAGAATCTGGATTGAGATTTTAGTGGATTTTGGTGACATGGGTGGGTGAGGCTTGGATGAGGTGAACGAGATGAGGTATCCCTGCAATGTAGAACCTCCTGCAATAACACACATTATTTTCTACATCTATCCACAAATTCATGTATACATGGGAGAGATTTATTAAATAACGAAAAATTACTAGTCTAAAAATCAGAAATTCGAGAACTAGTGAGGTAGTAAATCTATCAAATGCCTAACATAATCAAGTGCAAATGAAATGAGGTAAATTGTTTTATTAAATAGAATGTTTTTTTGATCTAATTCAAGTGAAATAAACTTAGTTGAAGGTCGTTAGCATGGTCTAAAAAATAGCAGAAAGTTTCGACTATTTGCCACAAAGGAGTTCCATAAATCTATATTTGGGAATGAGAAAACTAATCCAAGCAACTCAATGATTACTATGAACTTATAAATATTTTCCAAGGATGAAATTATGCTTGTGACCATGCAAAAGAACTTATATTAACCATTTAACCCAATCCTACAACAAGAAATCATTAATACTAAATGCAGAAATAGAAAGAAACAAGAACATGAGATGCATGTGAATAAGAAATGAAAAGAATGAAAACAAATGATACATAAGTGTTCTGAGGCTCTTAGGATGGTCAGGTCCAAGGAAACTCAGAGTCCTATGGAGGAAACCAAGATTTAGAAGCTGAACATAACATGAATCTTCATTATTTTCATCAATACAATTACATCCCCGCAAGAAAATACAATGCAACTGCAAAAATACTAGTTCTCTCCACAAGAAGACTAATCAAAATCTATCCTTGAAGGAAAGTTCGACTTGGTACTTATACAAAATGATTAGGAATCATTCTCCATGAAAGGAGGAGTCTTTCCCCACCAAAATCCCTCGATCAGTTAATCTGGTTCCCAATACTAGGAATCTGCATTAAATGGTAGGGAACACATTCCTAGATTTTCTCAATCATTGGAGTTCCACAATGTATGCCATAATTCCATAATATATTGTTGATTTATTATTTAATATTGATCCTCCTGGGAGAAAGTCCCTAAATTATCTCCTCCTCCAAATCTTCATAATCTTCCCAATATTCTCATAATATTCCACAAAAATAAATAATATTAGGCACAAATATGAAATTATTCATAAACCTTCCTAATGAATATATTAAAGTGAAAAATACATTATCTAATGTAGAAAGAGAGGTTTAATGTGCTGAAGGATAGTCAGATGGGCCTTAATTTATGTTTAATGTAGAGGCATGGGCCTTATTTTATGTCTAATTTAGAAGGCCATCACAATCCCCTTGTCGAGGATTCCAGAATTGTGTATTGCACAGTCTTAAGGCTCAAGCCTCTAGCCTGAGTCCTTGAGTCCCTCAACTATGCAATAATTTGGCCCTCGTCATCATGATCTATGTATTGCATAGTCTCAAGCCTCATTCCCATACCTTGGCCTCTAGACTTGCACAATCCCTAAGTCAGTCACTCAACCAATTACCAGTTCTAGCCTTAGTGATTTCATGAAGTATATTAGGATATGGGTTTATCGAACTGATGTCGTCTTGTCATTGGTGGGTTGCAGTTATAGGTATTATATTATGTTATGATAAGATGATGATGAAGGAGATGGAGAAGGGGGTCATGTTAGAAGACACCCAAGTAGTTGAGGAGATAATATGATCTTTAGGCAAGAAGGTGAAGAAAAACTGGAATGTAACAAAATATGGAAGATCAAGAGGGCATGAAGACTCCATAATTATTCACAACACTTTGGAGGCTGGATATAAATAAAAAAAAATATCTCTTACAAAGATAAAGCATTGGATACATCTCTTATAAAAAAAGCGACAACGATGAGCGTTCAGACATTTCCATGTCATCATGCAGACTATGGAATCAATTTCATGCCATGCCATGTCATGAGTCATCATGTTCCACTTCATTTTGTGGATTATGTAGATTCTATAATGTGAAAAGTCATGTAGGAAGTTAGAAGGTAATGGAGAAGTTGAACAATCATCAGGGTAGTCCAAGAGTCAGATGGGAGGTGAAGGATCACCCCATTTGTTATATATACCCCCTCATTGTAAAAGAAAAGGAATTTTCACCTTGTATTATCCCATAAGGCATTAGAGAGACAGAGTTAGCACTTTTGGGGAGAATGGCATGGTTCCAATGCTCCACTATTGGAGCTAGTGATCTTCGTTGTATTCATGTACATTGGGACTTTTACTTAATACTTGAAGTCTGATTGGCAACACGTTTTCATGCATGGATTGTGAATATTAGTAATATTGTTCTAGGAATGTTTATGATTCATGTTTTCATTCACCTTTACTAAATTAGTTGAATTATTTCAGTAATTTTAGTCACGATTATCTTATTGAAAATGTGTTGTAATGGTTGTAACAATCGCCGCATCTATGTGGACTATTCTTCTTGATGTTAGGGGATTCTATTTTTTTTGTGCGTGCCCCTGCTAGTGTTGTACTATTACCTCTCTCTTAGAGGCTTGCCTTTCCTCCCTCTGTAGTAGGAGAACAATGAAACACATACAACCGAACATTCACCAAGAACAATTACTTTCTTTTTGCAAAGGAACATACGTGCTTCTCTCTCTTGCTCATAGTAAAAGCCAAGGAAAATCTATAGGAATATATGGCAATTGAATGGGGCTCCTATTCCAAAATGTGTGAGGTTTAACTGGGACTTCACATTAGAGAGACCCCCTTGGTTGATGATTTTTTTGCATCATCAACATTGTCTTAAGTTGTTTCTCCCTGAGATCATCTCCCCAAAATAGACATGGTTTATAGAAGGAAGGCATATATTACTTGGCATAACAGTGGCACATGAAGAAATCGACTCCCTGAAAATCATCAAGAATTCATACATGATTATCAAACTTAATTTATCAATGGCCTATGATAAACTCAACTAGAACATTCTATGTAGCATTTGGAGAGCCTTTGGTTTTGTTGGAGATTGGATAGACCATGGATAGCTTCACTAATAAATGGTCCACTCGGGAACCTTTTTCAAGCAACACTGTGTTTGAGGAAAGTGTTGTATCTATTTCTTAAACATAGTTTTTGGCTAGGAAACTATGTCAAGAAATCAACTCAACCTAGTTTACGCTCAAGTTGGCCATTGAATTAGAGGGGCCTCCCTCAAATGTTACATGAACTATATAACATTCACCATCATTGAATAACATCCTTTTAAGTGCGTTGGTTAGATTTGTATATGGGGGTTTGTTGAGAGGTGATTTCTAAGGGTTTTAAGATCCTTGCTCCAATTAATGAAGTCCTCCCTTTCAGAAATCCCAATAAAAATGTTAACATCCAACCATGATAGAGAAACATTAGCTTGAAAGATGTGGGTAGAAGTCTAAATAATATATCATCTAACAATCATAGTCATTCTGAATATATAAGCCAACCAATAAAATTAGAAATCACAAAGAAATACTTTCAACAACTCAACAATAGCAAAGATTGCAATTATAAACAAGGTAGAAATATCGAGATTTAGAGGAACTAACACAAATAGACAATTTATTTAGCTTGATAAGTAAGGAATATAAATTTTCTCAGGGAAGTAAGGGAGGTTAATACTCAACCTAACCTCCCCTTAGGATTCACACAACTTCAAACTGTATGAAGGAAAAGATAATGAACACGTAGGAAAGCACGTACATAGTAAAAAAGTTTTTCCAAAAGATGAAATCGGGACCCTTTGATTAAAAACTATTAAATATCTAGGATCTACAAAAAATACAAGTCTCTTTTTTCCTAGAAGACAACCCTTACTACATTGAAATTGCCAAAATTTATAGAAAAATAAATCTACTAGCTATTACCTAGCCTCCAAGAATCAAAATATAACAATAAACTAAAAATAAAATTTCCTCCAAGTCTGATATTGTCCTTATAGGACGTTGATCTTCGGCCTCTAAATATATAGATGTCAAGTAATTTTCCCTTCAAAATCTGTTAAATACCCAACAAAGAAGGTAATCTTTGGCACCTATCTCAACCAGTTGTCCATTATCCTATTTTGGAGGAATACGTTTTTGTCATCTTTGCAAGTATAATTTACAAAACCTTTTGCATCAAATAAATGTTTAAAAAATATACTCCTACTTTATCCAGGGGTTATGTCCTCATGAAAAAAATATAATTATTGGAAAAATACATAAGAGAAGTTGGTTATTCCCTTCCTAGAAATCTAACAAAACTAAGGAAAAAAAAAGAGAAAAGAATTATTTCCATCTCCTCTACATTAATTCTATTTGTTCAAGCTTAAAACCTGTTTGATAACTAGGTTTTGCGAAGTCCACAAAAGAAAGTTGTTGACTTTGGTCCCCCTAAGTAGAAGTAAATGTTCAATATAGTAGAAACTACTTTCTCTTAAGAAGAAAAAAACAAATGTGAATGCAACACTAAGCCACATAAGATAGTTACTCTGATATAGGGGTTCATCAACAATTGGAAATCTATTTTGTTTCGTGTTTTTCAAGGCCTATACAATATTTCCTACCCTCTCTTTTCCAACAACAAAAGTTATGAATTACCTATGACAATATCACTACCATTCAATTGCCTCAGATATAGCTCTGCATGTGCTTCAAGGAAAGGAAGCTTTTTCATGTGAAAAAATTCATGTTGAAGATGTTGGCCAAAATAGTTAATTAACCAAGAACCATATAAATAAAACCGAATGAAACTGAATGTAAGACATAGGGAAAAACACAAGATTTTTACGTGGTAAAACCTTGACAGGGTGTCAAGGAAACATCCACGGGACAAGGGATTGGCTTTTTTATTAAACCAATAATTATTCTCCTTACAATAGTTCGAGCATTCATTAGTTTTATATATGAGCCTCCATTACATAACTGCTGATTTGGTATGAAACTAACTTGTCAATAACTAATACAATTTACCCAAATTTACATTAATTAATTGTCAACTACAAACAAACTCCACCTTGACAACAATTTTCCTAATCCCTTGCCCATGCCCATTCGTCATCTCTTCTGCAAGCCAAGAGAAGCTAAACACCATTGCAACTTCTCTACAGTAACTGGCTTTATGAATATGTCAGCACAATTCTCCTGTTTATGGACCTTTTGAAGAGCTACTTTTTCTGCCATCAATCACATGTCTCAGAAAAGGATACCTTACATCAATGTTCTTGGTTCCACTATGATAAGTAGGATTTGTAGCCAAGTGAATAACACTCTGACTATCATTAGGAATATTCAAAGAAACTTTATTTGGGGCAAAGGGGCAGAGAAGAAGAAGTGGGACCTGGTAGCATGGGAGAAGCTTTGCAAACAAAAAACCCATGGTGGTTTAGGTCTCCACGACTCAGACATCCTAAGAAAAGTCTTGGGGACAAAGCTTTGGTAGAGATGGCTAAAGGAAACCAACAATCCATGGTCCAAGCTATGGAAACAAAAGTATGCAATGAATTGGCAGGAAAAGGACCACATTTGGATGTTAGGGCACATTAGGGGTTCTTGTATCTAGGACAAGGCTTGGGAGAACAGAGCCTTAGTTCAGAAACACAGTTTCTGGGAGATAAGAAATGGGAATCTCACCTGGTTCTAGGAGGACAACTAGCAGCAGGAACAAAATCTCTGCAGAGAAGGTCTTGAAAGCATAAAAAATGACACCGTTAACAAAGGACTAAAAAGTGTAAGGGAATTTTAGGATCAGTCTAGAGAGGAAGGGAAATGGATAATCTAGAAAGTTCCAGATTATAGTGCCGAGACCCCTTTGAAAGCCCAAGCTAAATTTCTTGAAGAGATTTTGGAAAAGAGGAAAATTTTAACTTCAACCTCGAATGATCTACTAAGGTCGGGTAGAAACAATGAGGGCAACTTCAACCTCAAAGAAGCCAAAAGAATAATCACCAAATTTGACCATCTTAATCCTGACAAGACTTGGAAAAACCTGTGGAGCAACCCCCACTGGATGAAGATCAAATTGTTCATGTGGCTAGTTCAGGATAAAAAGATTCTGACCTAGGAAAATATTAGAAAAAGAGGATTTTAAGGTCCTTCAAAATTCCATTTATGTGGCCTATAGGAGGAGACCATGGATCACATTCTCAACCTTTGCACGTTCACCTCCTCCATATGGAATTGGTTCGCCTTTATCTTTAACCAAATAGTAAGAAAGGATGATGACATTACTGTAACTTTAAAGAATTGGAGAAAAGACTTCTTAGATAATGAGACAATCAATGTAGCTTGGACACTGATTCCATGTTTTTTTATCTGGGATGTGTGGAAAGAACGCAACAACAGGATCTTCAAAGATAAATCCAGTTCAACTCAAGGCATCATGGCGCAGATCCTAAATCAGCTCAGAGAAATAGTTACTGTCTTTTTGAAGCATTCTCCTGAGAAACCCCCTTGTCAAAGGGACACTCATGTCCTTGAACTGCTGGGACTTCAGTCTTATGGCCCTTTAGGCACCAAGAAGAAAGCAAGGCACATATCAGATGGCAAGGCTTTCTGGCAACCCCCTCCCTATGGCTTCTTGAAAATCAACATAGATGGAGCCTCAAAAGGGAACCCAGGGGATACGGGTTACGGGGAGTCATAAGAGATGCAAAGGGCAATATCAAAGTCATTTTTCACAGTCATTTGGGGAAGGCTACCAACAATATGGGAGAACTCATGGCCATTGAGAAATGCTTAGAAATCCTGATGGACTACAATTTACATAATACAATCATAGAGGCAGACTCAAAATTAATGATTAATTCAGTCAAAAGTATAAGCATCGGCACAACACTAGAAAAAGTTTCAAATCACTGACGACTTTCCCATGTTTTTCATCAAGTTCAATCTCATCTCTGAACACTTAGATCATTGATCTTTGTTCACGTGCACAGAGATGCCAACAAAGTTGTGGACAGGCTAGCTAATGAAGGCGTGATTTGCGCACGAGAAAACAAGTGCTGCTTGTGGAAGTTCGCTCAGAATGGACAAATACACGAGGACTACAACAATTTGGCATGTGAAGATAGGGATCATTATCAACACTCTGAGGGGAAATAGTGAACAGAAATCTAAGTTGACAGAAGTCTTGGTTTTAATTAACCGGTGGCCCAAGTTTTAGATCTTGTAGAGAAATCAAAGGTAGAGAAAAAAGAGCGCAAAACCAGAAAGTGGTGGTTTTACTACAATTACCAGGGTTATCAGAGGTCCGACTGTGCCAGAAGTGGTTTTACTGAAAAGCCTCTGATGCCACAAACAGAGTTACACATGGCGCTAGGATGAAAGAGAATACCACCTGCATCGGACAAGTTTCTCCCGATCTTCTCTTCTGCTCGATATCCTTCACAACTATCGAATCTGGTGGTAGCATATCTAGGGCTGAGGTTTGTTGGGCTTGTTGGTGGTGGGACTGCGACGGTTTTGCTACAGCTTCCCTAGTTATTGGGCGTCGGCAATACCATAAGTGGGTTTTCAGACAAGCCTTCAATGCCATTGTCCATGTAACACATGTCCTTAGGCTGTTTGTGATTACCGCTCTCATCGGACGGGTAATCCTAGTGCTTTTTCCCTACCTCATATCCCTTTCAGCCGTTCGATATGGCAAATGTAGATCAACGACTCTATTTTGTCATGCTCGTCCACCACCATCGAGTCTTTCTTTCTCTATTGGGTCTGATTGTTGGCTTTGTGGGTTGTATTGTTTTGTGGGCCCTTGTGCCATTCTTGTGCTTGTGGCCCAATTCCCTAACTTAGGGTTTTTTGTATATTATGTAACCTCTTTGTTTCTTAATTTGAATAGAAGGTTTGTTCTTGCTTAAGAAAAATAGAATAGCACTCTGACTATCACAAAGTACATTCACTTTCTCCTACATCCTTCCAATCTCATCAAGTGGACCGCTTAACCAAATTTCTTCTTTACTGACATCTGAAGCAGCTATATATTCTGCTTCAGTAGTGGACAATGCAACTGTTTCTTGAAGCTTTGACATCCAACTAATTGCTCCACCTGCAAGAGTAAAGACATACCTATAGTAGATCTTCTTTTGTCCAAATCATGTGCATAATCAACATCTACATATCCGCAGACTGATCCTTCGCTACCATTAAAGATGATGCAATGGTCACTTGTGCCTCTTAGATATCGAAGCACCCATTTCACTACTTGCCAATGTTCTTCACCTGGATTTGCCATGAACTTGCTGACAACTCCAACTACATGTGAAATGTCAGGTCTTGTAGATACCATCACATACATTAAGTTGCCTACAACCTTTAGTTCATATGGTACATGAGACATATACTACTTTTCTTCATCAGTTCTAGGACTGAAAACCGATGAACGCTTAAAATGGGAAGCTAATGGAACATTAACAGGTTTCACATTGTTCATACAGAACTTTTCAAGTATGTTCTCCACATACTTCTGTTGTGATAACCAAATCTTACCATTTTTCCTGTCTCTGTGTATCTCCATGCCCAAGATATGTTTTGCTGCTCCAAGATCCTTCATATCAAACGTCCTAGAGAGCTGAGCCTTTAACCTGTTGATTTCTTCCATGCTTTTGCTTGCAATAAGAATATCGTCAACATAAAAAGCTAAGATAATGAATATTCCATTGAAACTTTTGAAGTATACACAATGATCATACTCACTTCTAATAAAGTTTTGGCTCACCATGAAGGAATCAAACTTCTTGTACCATTGTCTGGGAGACTACCTCAGACCATACAATGATTTCCTGAGCTTCCAAACTAATCCTCTGTTGCAACCTTGTACAAAACCTTCTGGTTGTTCCATATATAACTCTTCATTCAAATCACCATGTAGAAAATTTGTTTTAACATCTAACTATTCTAACTCAAGGTTAAGTAATGTAGTTAGTGCCAACACAGTATGAATAGAAACAAGTTTTACAACTGATGAAAAAATATCATGAAAGTCGATACCTTCAACCTGAGAATACCCTTTTTCTACCAGTTTCGCTTTATACCTTTCAATACTTCCATCAAATTTCCATTTTAGTTTGAAGACCTATTTTCATCCAACAACACTTCTCCCTTCAGGAGGTTCTACAAGATCCCAGGTATTGTACTTGGCTAAGGAATCTATTTCTTATTCCATAGCCATTTTCCACTTTTTGTTATCCGTATCATCTACTACTTCCTGATAACAAGAAGGTTCACCATCTTCAGTAATCAAAGCAAAAGATGAAGCATAATATTCATACCTTTTGAGAGTTTTTCTTTCCCTTGTAGACCTTCTTAGAGTGACTAGTTGTTGAATTAGCTCAGAAACTTCAACAATTTCCTTTGTATCTTCAACAATTTCTTCTTCAGAAGTCTCTTCTTCCTTTTGACTGTCATTAAAAGGTCTAGCCTCCAACTGAATTTGTTGATTTGGCAATACTTGTTCCTATTCAATTCTTTCAACAGATAATTTTAAAAAAGAAGATTCATCAAATGTTACATCTCTACTAATGAATATCTTCCATGATGTAGGATCCTACAACCTGTATCCTTTCGCTGCATAGTCATACCCAACAAAGACATAAAATTTCAATTTTGGATCCAATTTTGAACGTTGAGTTTTAGGAATAAGAGAATAAGCATCACAACCAAATATCCTTAAATGTGAATAATCACAAGACTGACCTAACCAAATTTCTTCAGGAATTTTACAATTAATTGCCACTGAAGGTGATCTGCTAACTGAATAACAAGTAGTGGATATTGCTTCCACCCACAACTCCTTTTACAAGTTAGCATTGTTGATCATGCTTCTAGCTTTCTCCATAAGAGTCTAATTCATATGTTCAGCAACACCATTTTGCTAAGGAGTATAAACAATATTTTTGTGTCTAGCAATTCCTTCATCCTTATAGTATTGTTCAAATTCTATTGAAGTGAATTGACCACCATTGTTAGTTCTTAAACATTTAATTGATTTGCCTATTCCTTTCTCTACCATTGCTTTAAATTGTTTAAAGATATTGAATACATCAGCTTTCTTTTTTAGCATAAAGACACACACTTTACGAGAGAAATCATCAATAAATGTTAAAAAATATAGAGCACCTCCATATGATACAACAGGAGATGGTCCCCACAGATCAAAATGAATATAGTCTAAAATATCTTTACTATTATGATTTCCAGTTTTAAATCTCTATTTACATTGTTTTCCATACACACAATGTTTACAGAAATCCAACTTCAAGGATTTCAAATCAAGAAGTGATTTACATTTCATCAATACCTGAAGACCCTCGCTCATGTGACCCAATCATTGATGCCATAGGCGAGTACCTTCTTCTTCTTCTTTCTAACATAATTGGTGCTTCACTAACCTGAGTACTTCCTTTGAGTCTGTAAAGATTTCTGACCTTTTCTGCTTTCATAACAACTAGGGTGCCTTTAAAGACTTTTAGCACTCCAGAATGACCTGTAACCTTATAACCATCTGAATCCAACGCTCCCAAAGAAATCAAATTTTTCTTCAATTCAGGTACATGTCTAACACTAGTTAATGTTCTAACTGTGTTATCATACATTTTAATCGTGATATTTCCCATCCCAAAAGTATGAAATGATACAATATTACCCATAAACATAGAACTACCATTCACATTTTCATATGAAGTAAACCAATTTCTCTATGGACGCATGTGATGAGAAGCACCAGAGTCTAACAGCTAGCTTTCAAAACCCTCAGAGACATTACATACAGGTGAAGTTTCATCTATCATACATAATTCTTCAGTAGACAAAGCTTCCTCTATCCTACCTGAATCAACCTGATTTTCTTCCTTCTTTGGATTATTAGATTCTTTTCATTTCCAACAGTCTTTCTTCAATTGTCCAATTTTATTGCAGTGCCAACATTTTTCCTTACACTTCTTTCCCTTTGATTTATATCTGGAAGACCCCCTTGTTTTTTCTCCTCTTTCCTTTGACCGTCCTTTAGCTATCATGGCTTCTGATGCAACTGTTTTAGTATTGGATTTCCTTCATACTTCCTCAGACAAGAGAGCTCTGACAACTGATTCAAATTTCAAAGAATCAGCAGTGTTCAAACTAACTGAAGTTATGAAGTGATCCCATGATTCACGCAGAGAACACAACGAGGTTATAGCTTTGTATTCTTCTCGAATTTTAACTTCCATATCTATTAGTTGGCATACAAGTGTATTAAAAACAACACTCAAATGTTCTACAACTTTTGAACCCTCCTTCATTTCAATACTGTACAGTTGTCTTTTCAAATAAATTCTATTGGTTAATGACTTTGTCATGTATAGCTTTTCTAGTTTTTCCCATAAACCTGAAGTTGTATTCTCTTCAACAATGTTGAAGAGAACTTCAGCTGCACCAACAAATCCCTAACTTTTAGTTTCCATAGAACAAAGTTTCTCTTGTTGGTGAACTTCTCCACCTTGAACTTTGCATTCGACATCTTGGCCATTTTTCCTCCTAGGGTTTCGGTCTTTAAAAAAAATCCTTTCTAAAAAATTCTGAGTTTTTTTTTTAATAATTTGAGCCCGTTTACAAATTTCTGAATCTCCCCTTTCAAAAAAACTCTGATCCAGATTTCAATTTTCTAAATTTTATTTATCTTTCTTAGAGATTTATTCAAAAAAGATTTATGAATCTCCCCTTTAAGGAAAAATCTGATTTTGATTTCAATTTTTTGGATTTTGTTGTCTTTCTCAGAGAGAAAAAAAAAACTAATTTCTAGAAAAAAATCCACTGGTTTTTGCCCAAATTAAAAAATTTCTGGAAAAATATTTCTTAACAAAAAATCTGTAAAAAAATTACTAGACTCCACAGAAACAGTGCTGCAATTTCAACTAGTTCTCCACAATAGTTTGCAAAAAAAACATTCTTGCTGGACTTCCTTCCTTGACAACAACAATGTCCTCTTCTCGTTTTCTTCAACTAGTGGGAAAAAAAAATGTGGCTAGGCCTTTTTCAGGCAGTCTACTAGTGATTCGTTCAACCAAAAACTTTTGGCGGCTAATTTGATAGCTCAGCGTTGCAGGAAATGGCCATGACCTCTATGCACACACAATGAATTCCCTCGACTGACGACTCCGAACCAGTGTTGCAAATCGGCTCCAGACAAGCTCTGCAAATCACACATAGTGGCTTCCTTTTCTCTAGCAATAGCATCGGACCTCTCTCTCTAGCAACAGGATTCAACACATAGTGTGTTTATCCTGTCTCCCACAGCGTCAGGCTCAACCACTATGGTATATGTTTGACAGCTTTGGCTCACTATGTTTAAACTTGCTTTGATACCAATTGTTGGCCAAAACAGTTAATTAACCAAGAACCATATAAATAAAACCGAATGAAACTAAATGTAGGACACAGGGAAAAACACAATATTTTTATGTGGTAAAACCTTGAGAGGGAGTCAAGGAAACATCCACGGGGCAAGCAATTGGATTTTCTATTAAACCAATAATAATTCTCCTTACAATAGTTCAAGTATTCATCAGTTTTATATATGAGCCTCCGTTACATAACTGCTAATTTGGTATGAAACTAACTTATCAATAACTAAGACAATTTACCCAAATTTACATTATTTAGTTGTCAATTACCAAAAGAATCATTAATGGAAAAAGAAAAATACAATATAAGAAAAAGTTACAACCATTAAAAATTTACAACCATAACGGAGGAGTATTTGTTAGACTTGAAATGAATCAAATTAAACTCTACCTTTAAGAATTGCATCCTTATGTACCATACTACTTTTACAGAGAAAGAAATGTTCCTCACATGAGCACAATTGTTTATAATACGACCGAAAGAGGGAAATTTGTTATTTTCGATGTATTTTCCCTCTCTATCCTCTTCTTAACAATGTTTTCCTTCTTAGACTTAGTTTAAATTGGGTGGATATCTTCACAACAAGGCATTACATATCTGTAGGTCCACTAATTACTGTAGTAAAATTGAACACTTTGATCTTCCTAGAATTCACAAGAGCTGCGTGGTCTGTGTCCACGAAAACCTCTAACATATAGAAAAAGAAAATCCTCTGTATTTGTTTGAATATAGTCACCATAAGAATGTTTTGGAAGTATGTTCTTCATTTTTTCTTGCCATCATAACTAGTATCCAATACCACAAGATCAGTTTCAATCTCTACACTCTCATTTCTAAAATCCATCCACTGGGAGTTATACTAGCCATTGCATTTGTTGGACGTTTTTCCAACCTGGTCATTCATGAAATATGAACACATACCTTTCAGAAGAATAGTGAAATATCTCAAAAAGTGCATAATTTCACAAAACTTCTTGTGATTCATCTAATTGAAGCCATTATGCAAAAAACCAATATCATGGGCTTTAGAACATCATCTCCATTTGCTCAGAAAATGAAACCAAAATTCACTTCTTCGAAACCAGTGATTTTATTTTTATTTTTGATCAAATATCACATTCATGCATATCTACTAATTCTTAAGGTTGCAGAGACCTGATTCCTCCATATATTATTTGAATCAAACAATGTTGGGATGCTACTATATTATGATACTAGTGATTTTCATGATCTCATTTATGGTTTTTCTAAGGACAACAAGTTTCTTACATCTCAAGTATGGTTTTTCAGTTCTTTCCTAGGCTACCTATTCCCTCTATGTGTAGGACTCATCGATGAAGATATTTGGTGATTTCTTCCAATTTAGAGTCTTTGTTGACATAGTATAGTGGTTTTGGTAGAGATCATAAGTTGCATAGCGTGGGGCTCCCTATGGTTTTTCAAACTGTTGGAGGAGGGGGGCTACTTTTCACTTATTAATGCCATGTAACCTAAGGCAGTTTGGAAAAAAACAGAAATCATGGAAACCCCCACCCTTAGTTAAAATCTGGATGACCAAGGGGGAGTTCGCTATTGAATATGAACCATTGATTTCTTGCATCAACGTGATTTACACAAATAGCATATTGATGTCATACTACACCAATAGGATGTCATCTATCAATGGCCCACTGTATGTTAATTTTTTCTCTAGGTAAGCATTGTCATGGTCCCCAAAATAATGCAACGTGATAAGTATGTAATCAGCATGTAATAGAATGAGTTTTTGACCGACAATCTTCAAGATGAACATTATAGTATGTGTGATTTGAGAGGTATATGAAAGGTTGTTGGTTACGTTGATTCATATTGGTGTCAATGGTAGACTACATAAAATACCAAATAATGGCTAGCATTTATCTATAAAAGAAGACTTTAGAAATGCCATTACTGATTTTGTCGACACTAGAGATCATGTTGTGTCTACCCCATCCATGGTAGATCATCTCAAGATGTGCATAATTTGTATTAGAATTCCATAATATGCTCATTGATTATCATCTCTAAATAGTATCAATGGTTCTTGTTTTTCTCTATATAGTCAATAAAATTCCCATGCTCGTGAAATGCATGCCATTAATGAAAGTCAATGAAAGTCATGGGTGAAAGTATGAATATGGGTTGCACTTTTGGGCCAAATGTGGCAATGGAATTTCAAGCTTTTTCTCTTTTATCAAATTGAAGCCCTCAAAATTCCTATATGCATTGTGAAATTTGATTTGGAGTGAAAATACAAATTATGGACAATTATGTTGTTGTCCTAATGATATTTTTCTTCAAAATTATTTAGTGTTGTATGATATGTTAATTTTCCATTAAATGAAATTCTTGTCCTTGAAAATTTTTAGACATGTTAAGAGGTATGCTTGTTCACATAACATAGCTTAGTCTAAAATGTGTAATTTAATATATATATATATAATATATATATATATATATTATATATATATATATTATATATATATATATATATATATATATTATATATATATATTATATATCGAGAGAGAGAGAGAGAGAGAGAGAGAGAGAGAATGATCTACATGGAGAGAGCTAAGTTTTTCATATTAAAAAATTATATTTTTATGTAAAATTATATTTTTTATTATTTTTCAAAGTTGACCAAAGTAATATTTTAAACTACATTTGGACACGTGTTCAGGTAAGTTTTTCCTCAACTATTTAAATAAATTGAAAAACAAAGGGTACACTTTTGAAGAGGACTCACAAACAAAGATAGTGGTATTTTTTGAAACTTTTTGTTGTGTATATTTTGTGATATTGAGTTTTTATTCAACATTTTTAAAATTGGTCAAAAATATTTCAAGCATTATGTTTAAAAGAAATTAAATGAAAAATATCATATGAATTCAAAAATGTCAAACTGATATGACATTGGATAAATGATTCCTTCATGAATCCAACATGATCAACTCTGCCACCTAAGGACAAATTTTCCCCTAAATCTGCCAAGGTACAAAATGGTATTGTAGAGAAATCTGAAAATGAGCTAAAACTTTGGTTTTTAGGAGCTCAACAACTTGACGGAGCGCTTAAAAGTCTCCACGGAGTGTTTGAAATTCAAATTTCAAATAGCTCGATTGAGTTAAATAGAGACAATTTCAAATAACTCGATCAAGGGTTTAAGAAACCCTCGATTGGGTTAAATAGTGACTTGATTCAACTATCATAATTATATAAAAGAATAAGAAAAAAAATGAAGCCTCTCAATACTTGTCTTTGAGTGAATTATAAAATTTGTTTATTCCATAAATAATTTATATAAATATTCAAATATATTCCAAACTCTAATTTTCCAATTTTTTTTTACAAGGAAAATAATATTATAATATATAAATAAATTTATATAAAAGATTTTACTTTTCTTTTTTCAATTTTGAATTTTTTTGGAATTCTTGAAAGTGATATTGTTTATTCTTTTGATTTTAAATAAAACATATTTTATATTTACTTATTTATAATTTTTTTAGTAGAAATTTTCAATAAAACTAATCAACAACAAACTAAATAAAATAAAATTTTATAATAGTATTATTTTAAAAAAATTATATGCAGATTTAAATATAGATCACTCAAATTCAAATTAGTCAAATAATGTTCTAAAATGTATTATTTCTTTAGGTTTTTATTATTTTAAAATTATATATTTCAAGTCTATATATATAGATAGATAGATAGATACTTCGCACTCGTAGAACAGAATTGGGTGCACTCACATTTTATAAGTTGATAGATATTTATAACTAGATAGATATACCATTGCATCCATTACAACTATATTAATTATAGCTTACACTTATTACAATTATGTTAATTATTACACACTCATGTTTTTTCCAAGTATATATATATATAATATATATATATATAATATATATATAATATTAATATTATATATATATATATATATATATAATTATTATATATATAATATATATATATATATATATTATATAATATAATATATATATATATATAATATTATATTCGTATTTAAGAATATGATATGGCTGAGGGAATTATTTATTAAACTCGTTATTGAATTAATAAAATAATAATTTGGAGGAGGCATCAAATTCACATTTTTGGAGTTAAACACTTATTTCAATATAAAAAATATAATATTTATTAAAATCAAATTGATAAATTTCTTATGTTAATCAAATATTATTTAGATTATATTATATAAATTTATTAATTTAAATTATAATATTGGAAAATTCAAAATCATATTAAAAACTATTTTTTAGTCGCTAAATATAAATATAAGAAATAAAATTTCAAATTGCAAGAGGGATAGAAATCTTTTCAAATCTATACACGCAAAAGGATAGAAATGTAATGAAAATTAATCCCACACCTTGTTAATTAGATATCCAAATTTAATTAGTAATTAAATTTGTTTTTTTTTTTTTAACTAATAAATACTTACAATTTTAAAGTTTACATATCATTTTGATATTTACATAAATTTTAAAATTTCGAGCTTTAAGGCTTGATCGAGCTTTAGGGCTCGATCGAGCCATGAACCTCAATCAATCCTTAAAGTTCGATTGAGCTCCTAACTTGGGGTTACACGTGAGCTTGATTGAGGCTTTGATTAAATTCTCAATCAAGTTATTTTTAAGTGTCTCAACAGCTTGATCGAGCTCTTATAATTTTCGCGGTCGAGAGCTTAAAAATTACTTGATCCAATGCACAAAATTGCTTGATCGAGGATCCTTTTTTCACCAAAATGTGCCCTCGTTTCGCTAAAAAGTGTAACCCAACTCCATTCTTTGACCCCAATTGGTAGTGCTCAAAGATATTTCTTTCCATGGTGGTAGTGTACCCATTCAAGTATACAACAAAGTGTTTGATGAGCTGGAACTGTGTCCCTAGGAAATTGTTGGTAAACGCCAAACTCAATGGCCAACAGTTTTATGGAAGTAGATAAGGTGCCAATTTTTCCATTTTCATGCTCCTTTGGCACAATTTTCTTTTGAGGATAGAGCACTTCCTTCTTTCATTTATATAGCTAAACATTCTAACTTTTCTTCGACCTCATCTACTTGTGGGTATACTTGACCAAAATATGCTACCTTAGTGACAAGATTCTAATCAAGAAAAATATTTGTTCTCTTCACATAACATTGAATACTTCCTTGGGTAATTCTAGTGTAAAGATAGTGGAGGCTTCTTACATCCCCTATACATATTTTAAGCATCTACTTCTAGGACAAAGGTGGAAAATCTATTCCATAAATATTTAAAGAGCAAGACTTTGTGTAACTTGTTAGAAAATTATATATATTACAGAGCAATGCAACACATAAAACATAGCAGATATATAAACACAGAAAATGCATAAAACAAGAGAGACACAGATATACGTGGTTCACACAGTTTGGACTACATCCACCCTGAACATCCAATCCTTCCTTTCTATTATCCAGCAAAATGAAGAGACACAACCTACAACAAATTCGCTGTAATATCCTCTGTTTTCTCTCACAGTCTCACCTCTCTATTTCTCACTCAGAGAATACACATCTATTACACAGCCTCAAATACAATGCCCTCATACAAAGAGAGGGGTTACCTTGTAGGGCAAGAAACCCTAAACTAAACATAAGTTCTACCATCAGATCATCTGCCTAATGAACGGCCTAGATTGACTAGAAATTACTATACTTTTACAAGGCAATTTTACAGATGTTTTTAGCTTCGGGGGCGTTGCCCCCGAAACCCACTTTGGGGGACCACTACCCCCCGGACCTCCTAGCCAGCGGGATTGGCCCCCCTGACCCCTGCGGGGGGGACAAGTCTCCCCTGCACCTCCCTGTATGGAGGGGTGTACAAACTTCCTAGGGTATACATCCAGTTGAAACAAAGACCTCTAAACAATCATGCTCCACACACAAGAATATCCCACTTGGAGAATGATTGTAGCAACTCCACCGCTACTTCATTTGCTGGAAAATGACTCATCTTGGGACCTGGCTGTTTCTCATCTTCATTGTCATCCTTGAAGACTAATTGAAACTGAGCATATTCTCAGTTTCTCCCTGGTTACAACTTTTGTTAGCATATCTGTAGGATTCTGGCTAGTGTGTATCTTTTCCAGC
>APFE030030339.1:0-12781 GCA_000404065.3 Pinus taeda | reverse complement strand
TTACAATTACAATTAAAATCAATTTCATAGAGCCCACGGGGCTTTGGATTGACGGTGAATGGGTGCGCTGTTAAGGCACTCCTTGCGATAGGTCACCAGTTCAAATCCCCCGTGGGTACTTAGGTTAGTCTTAACCTAGAAAAAAAAAACAATTTCATAGAAGTTATTAAACTAAAAAAATATTATTGTGTGTGATACTATTAATAAAGATTAGTATTCAAATAAATAATTATAAACAATGTTGTTAAGTGGTATTAACAAATATTTATTCTTCCAAATAATTAAAAATACTATTACTAACAAATAGTAATAAAAAAATAATAATAATATTGGTAAAAATTAATATATATATATAGAACAAGAAAACTCAAAAAACTTTAGGAAGAAAGAGGAGGGATTCAATACCTGCTAATACTCTAGCCATCGTCTCTAGCCATGTCTTTGTTCAAATTAACGGGCATTTTTCAATTCCTAAGGCCTCTCTAAATTTACGATGATGAAAATAGTCAATCTTAGCGATGACACTAACCTCTTCTATGCAGATGTGATGATTGGTCTTTTCCGCATGTTCCTGCCAAAGCAGAGCAGCGAGACCCTCATAAAGCCTTTGATTTATTGATCGACCAATCTCACCAATATAAGGAGCCCCACAAGAACACGGAATAATGTTTAGGGTTCACTGGGTCCTTCACTGAACGAAGAGAACTCCGAATAGTGTAAAGGGGTCCAAAAGAAGAAGGAATATTATGTTTTTTCAAGATCCTAGCGATTCTATCTGTGGTCCCCTGAATAAAAGGAAGATGAACTCTAGAAGATTGATCGTTGGGATTGATCTTATTCTTAGGACCTCTTTCCGCATTAGGGAAAGCCCTGAGACCCTGGGACTTGCCATAACCATTCTTATTAAAGACCTTAAGGAGGTGGGTCTTTTCATCTTCAAGGTGATTTTCGTTAGAAACTCGCAATGCCTGAGTGGGTAAGGTATTGAGAACCCCTAGATTTTGAGTAGGGAAATGATGGGAACCAGCGTGATAATAATATCACACATATTTAATAGTATCACACATAATAATATTTTTTAGTTTAATAACTTCTATAAAATTGATTTTAATTGTAATTCTAATAGAATTTAATTTAATAAATATTATTAAATAATTAATTATCAATTGGGGTTCCTGCACTATATTCCAATTTCTTTTAACAATAATATTTATAATATCAATTAGTTTATTATATTATTTCTTCGAATAGTTTGTTAGTTTTATTTTTTGTTTCGTAATAATTTATAATTTAAATTGATTTGATTTGTTATATTAAAAAAATTTAATTTAATTGATACAACCCACAATTGAATTTTAAAGTCAGGATGATGAAGTTACTTGTAGTTCACGAAAAGTACAAGAGTTGAACGAAAGACGGTAGAAGAACTAGGTTTTGAGCTAGGGTTTGGTGCTGTCAACCATGGAGGATCGTGGAGGAGGGAGTTCGGCTCCCTCCTACAGTCACATAACTGCAAACAGAAGCAAGGAAAAGGATCTGTACAATGTCAAGAAACCATCGGAGGCGATAAATGAGCATACCAATACAAAATATCAAAAATCATGAACAGAGAAGAAACCATGAGGAAGATCGCAGGGAGAAGAGGAAAGAAAGGGGCAGTCGAAAAGATGAACCCCAAAGGGTGACAGGGATCTGCAAACCAAAAACGACCATCACTCCTAGGGTTGTTTTGAGTGACCCAGCACTTCAAGTTCACAAAGATCACATGACAGCACATGCGATCATATTCAAATTCATGGGGATCTGGCCGACAGAGAAAGCTTTACATGCATGGATAAGAAACCAATGGAAACCCAAAGGGGACATAACCCTGCACCTTGGATTCGAGGGATTTTTTACGGTGGTGTTTACAAGCTTAGAAGATAAAGACAAAGTGTTCGAGGGAGGACCATACTTCTATGTTGTTGTAGGCCTTTACATGCGACCGTGGGTGATGAGTTTTGTCCCAGAACGAGAAACGTTCACCTTAGTACTGGTATGAATAAGACTATACTCCCTTCCTTTAGATTATTGGATGCCAGAGTCCTTGAAAGCTATTGGCAATAAACTAGGTCATTTTATTAAGACATCAGATGTGACATTGAGAGGCAAATACACTTCTTTCGCCCGAATCTGTGTGGAAATGGACCTATCTGGAGCACTCCCAGACAAGATCATTTTAGAAGTTCATGATGAATATTGGGAACAAACAGTAGACTATGAGCACATACCATTTCGATGCCACAAATGCCATGAACACGGACACCTTTACAGGGACTGCCCAACAAACGAGGTGGAAAACAGTGAAAAAGCCACCACAAGTAAAGATCCCGAGGGTTTTACCAAGGTAGCGGGAAAAGAAAAAGGAGGAAAACGGAATCCAAAGAAAATCAGTGAGGATGGACAACGGAGCCACAATAGTTTCAAAATATTAGAAGAAGATACAGGAAATAAAGAGGAAAACCAGGAATCGGAAACAAAAACGGATGAGAAGGACAGGGACACTAGTGTGGAGGACATACCAAAGGACAGCCAGCCACAAAATGACATATCAAGAGTCATGGAGCTCAACGGGAATCATGAAATGACCCCAAGTGAGGCAGGAACGGAGGACCATGAACTACAGGAGATTCTTGAGAAGAAAAACCTGGATCTGGAAAAATTTCTAGAACAGGGTATTACCAAAGGAATTGACTCCCTGCCAAAGGAAGAGTTTAACAGGGTTCAACAGCTATTCCTATGGTGCTCATAGACAAAGAATTCTGGAATCAAAAGAAACCATGATAGCCAGGAAAATAGAGGGATGAAGATTATGGAAGAGACACAGGGACAGTCCTCCACGAACCCGGGTAGGAAAAGAGGAAGGAAAAAAATAGAATGAGCTGCTAACAGAATGTGGAAAACTCATGATCAACTTAGGTAAGATGAAAGATCTCACTAGTTACTCTTTTACAAACTTAATGAAGTTTACAACATGGAATATAAGGGGTCTAGTAAGTAAAAGGAAGCAAAGAAATCTTAGCAGTAGAATAAAAGAAGAAAAATCGGACATGGTGTTCATTCAGGAAATCAAGTGCTCGATGGAAAGAATCAAAGGTATCCACAATAATTGGTTAAGTAGGTTTGAATATCTAGAAGTTAAAGCAAACAACTCGGTGGGTGGGATTCTAATGCTTTGGAACCCCCAAAAACTTAGCATCGTGGATGCAGAAGCATCCAGGAACTATATTTCGATGGTTATACAATCGGTGGGTGATAAGGACCATTACATGATGACAAATGTCTACGGACCTCAAATACCAGAAGACAAACTCAAGTTCCTCACCTCCCTGGAGGAGCTAAGAGGGAGACATCCCAATCTACCCTGGATTCTGGTAGGTGATCTCAATATGATCAAATCTCTTACAGAGAAGAAAGGTGGAACTAGAACACTAGGAAGAGACTCTACATCCTTTCATAACTTCATAGATAACATGAGATTAGTAGATGTTGAAATAATAAATGGCATCTTCACCTGGAACAACAAGAGAGGGGGAGGTTCTTAAGTGGCCTCCAAACTGGATAGATTCTTAATCTCAGAAGACCTTTTTCTCACAGGTCCTGACATGTCAGCTATTATCCTTCCATATGGAGGATCATACCACTGCCTGGTCCAGCTTGAAGCCATGTTTATTGGCTTGCCAAGGAACAAACCTTTCAAATTTGAAAATGTCTGGCTCTCTCACCCTGAATTCACTAGCAACATTGAGAAATGGTGGAGGGAAAAGTTTCCCTGCCAAGGCACTAAAATGTACATGCCACAACAAAGAATCAAATACATCAAACTCAAACTCAAAGTGTGGAATAAAAAGAAGTTTCGCAACATTTTCAAGGCCAAAAAATAACTTGAACGACAAATCCAAGGGATCAATCAGATTATGATCACAGATGGCTTCACAGAGGAGAGGAATTCACAATCTACTGTTCTTCAGAAGGAATGGGATGATAGATGTAGGCAAGAGGAGATTTTCTGGAGACAAAAATCAAGAGTTTAATGGATCAAAGAAGGGGAAAGAAACACAAAATTCTTTCACAAATCAACTCTAAGTCACAGGTCACATAACAGAATTTTGAAACTCAGAGATTCACAAGGAAAAGAGCTAGTTACTCACAAAGAAATGGAGTCTACACTAGTGCAACACTTCCTTAGCATAGCAACGGAGACGAGCTTAGACAGGTCACAGTTTATTAAGAAATTCACAAAGTACATCCCCAAGCTTGTAATGAGGGAAGGCAATCACACTCTCAATCGGCCAATATCAAAAGATGATGTCAAGGAAGTTATCAATGAGATGCAAAATGGGAAAGCCCCTGGCCCGGATGGCTTTAATGTAGATTTTTTCAAAGCCTGTTGGGAAACAATCAAACAAGACATCCTGGATGCAGTGGAAGACTCAAGAAGATCCAAATCATTCCTGAAGGCTATCAGTGCCTCCTTCATTGCTTTAATTCCAAAGCAAGAAAAATCTACCACACTGGACAAATTCAGACCCATAGCTCTATGTAATGTGGTGTACAAGATCATTTCCAAAGTGATCGCTAATAGACTCAAGCCACTCCTCCCATATCTCATTTTTGAGGAGCAAACTAGTTACGTGGAAGGAAGACAGATTCTCAACAATATCATACAAGCACACGATATGGTCCACTCCTTGAAAAGCAACAAACAAGTTGGAATGATCATACAGCTTGACCTAGCAAAAGCTTATGATAAGCTAAGCTGGTCTTATATCAAAGAAATGCTGAAAGCCTATGGCTTTGACCACAATTGGATCATATGGGTCATGTCCATAGTATCATCAGCCAGTTTCTCAATCCTTCTTAATGGTTTTCCCTCAAGTACTTTCATACCTTCTAGGGGACTAAGACAAGGTGATTCGCTCTCCCCCTTCTTCTTTGTGCTCATGATGGAAGGACTAGGAAGAGGGATAAAAATGGAAAATGTTGAGGGAAGAATTCAAGGCTTAAAATTCACCACTAATGCCAAGGTGTCAACTCACCAACAGTTTGTGGATGACACTATGCTGCAGGGCATTCCCACGGTCAAGGAAGCCAAAGCTTTTAAAAAAATCATGAATGACTTTGCCATGGTTGCTGGTACAGAGGTAAGCTTGGACAAATATAAAGTTTTCCTTTTTAACACTAACATTTCTATTCAAAGAAACCTCAACAAAATTCTAGGGTTTCAAAGGGATCAGTTACCCTCTAAATATCTTGGTATCCCCCTCACTGACAAACCCCTATGCAGGGAAGTGTGGGAGTCAGTTGTTAACAAACTTCAGGACAAAATAAGGAAGTGGAAATGTAGATCTCTAAATTTAGCAGGGCGCCTTGTACTTATAAAAGTTTTCCTACAGACCGTACCTATCTTCATGATGTCAGCACTGCCTGCCCAAAAATGAGTTATGCAGAAGATCAAGAACATACAAAGAGATTTTCTTTGGGGAAAAGGAAAGGAGAAAAAGAAGTGGGCATTAGTAGCTTGGGATAAGCTCTGCAAACCCAAAACCCATGGTGGTTTGGGGCTTCATGACCTCGAAACCCTTAGCAGAGTCTCAGGTGCAAAACTCTGGTGGAGATGGCTAAAGGAATCAGCATCCCCTTGGGCAAGGGTTTGGAAACAAAAATATGCACAAAATTGGCTAGAGAAGGATCATATTCGAATGTATAGGGTTATCAAGGGCTCCCACATCTGGAATCATGCTTGGGAAAATAGAAGCATTATTCAGAAGCATAGTTTCTAGGAGATTCAGGATGGGAGCTTGGCAAGATTCTGGGAGGATAACTGGCAGCAAGAACCAAACCTACTTAGGGAAGAGCTAACCAGTCTCAAGATTGACACTCACAAAAAAGGTTTATATGTGGTTGAGGATTTCTGGGATCAAGAAAGGAGCAATGACAAATGGAGAACCTAGAAGGATCTAGGCTATCAAGAAGAGAGTCCTTTGAAAGCTCAAGAAAACTCTCTGGCTATGGAGTTGGAACAAAGGAGGATTCTGGTTTCCAATTCGCTTGATCAACTTAGATGGGGAAGGAACACTGAAGGTAACTTTAACCTCAAAGAAGCCAAGAAGATAGACACAGGGTGTGCTTATCAGCACCCAAATGACCTGGAAGAACCTTTGGTAGAACCCGCATTGGATGAAAATTAAAATATTCATATGGCTGGTTCAACAAAAGAAAATTCTCACATGGGACCATCTTCTAAAGAAAGGTTTTGTGAGTCCATCCAAATTCTATTTGTGTGGTACACAGGAGGAGATGATGGAGCACCTACTCAACCTTTGCCCTTTCACCTCTACATTGTGGGACTGGGTGGCCTCAGTTTTCAGACAAACAGACATGGATGCCCTCAACATTGCAAACACTCTGAGTGGGTGGAGAAGAAACTTCTCTAGCAATGAGCTTATAAACAACCCCTGGACTCTGGCTCCAGGCTTCCTAATCTAGAATGTCTGGAAAGAACGAAATAGTAAGATTTTCAAAAGCAAATTTGAATCAACCCAAAACATTATTGCACAAATTTTAAGACAGATCAAAGATACTGTTGGGGCCATGTTAGGGGGACCTACTAAGGGGCTGACTCGGGCCCATGAGCATAGTATAATGCTGCGTTTGGGCCTCCAATCGCTTGTTCCCAAGAGCACACACAAGGATGTTAGACAGATAAATTTTAGTAAGGTTTGTTGGCAACCTCCACCTCAAGGTTTCTTGAAAATCAATAGATATGGAGCCTCTAAAGGTAACCCAGGGATGGCTGGTTTTGGCGGGGTTATCATAGATGAGCAAGGGTGTATAAAGGACATCTTTCATAGTCATCTAGGCATAGCCACAAACAACATGGCAAAGCTTATGGCCTTAGAACAATGCTTGGGAATACTGATAAAGGTAAATTCTCATAATGCCATTAGTGAAGCTGACTCAGAATTGGTCATTAAAGCGGCCAAGCAGCTCTGCAACGGAAAAGCACCCGAAAAGTTTCCACACAATGGCGGCTTTTGCAGGTTTTTCAGCATGTACATGCCCACCTAAAAACCCTGAGACCAGCAAACTCATTCATGTGCGCAGAAAAGCAAATAAGCTTGTTGATCGTCTGGAAAATGAAGGAGTGGTATGTAAAGATAGTTACACAAGATATGAGTGGGATTCAATACCCTTGGGAAAACTACGGGAAGATTGTCAGAGACAGGTGCATAAAGACATGAAAGAACTCCACACCACCAGGTCTGAACATGAAGGAAGACCAGAGGAAACGGGAGAAAATAGAAGAATAAGCCTTTCGTAGGCGGAGAGAGAAGAATTTGGCACGAAAAAGTGCTCACTATAGGAGAGAAGCTCTGGTTAAACAGCGGGCGCCTTAACCGCACGCTAACCAATTGTTTGGATTTCAAGTGGAAAAGAAAATGGAGAATAACCGCCTTTTGGACCCGAAACTTTATAAACTAATGGGCCCTGTCCTTTTTAAATCTGATTTGAAATTAAATAACGTGCATCTTTATGCTCCGAAATGAAGGAGAAGCGTCAGATTTTAAGGGGCTGGATCAGACGGGTTTCGGGTGCGCTAGATATACAACAGGCACCTTCGTCGGGAGTTGACCGTGGATCACCTTTGCCTGCGCAATTGCATGGATTTCAGGTGGAAAAGTAAGCGGAGGATATCCACCTTTTCGAACCTAAAACTTTATAGACTGCTGGGCTTATTCTTTTTCGGGTCCGATTGGATTTTTAAAGGACGTACAACTTTCCCCTCCAAAAGGTTGGAGATGCGTGAGATCTTCAGGGGCCAGATCGGACGAGTTTCGGGTGCACTGGTTAAACAAAAGGCACCTTAGCCGGGTGCTGACCGTGGATCTCTTTGGCCTGCGCTTTCATTTGGTTTTCGGGTGGAAAAGGAAGCGAAGGATAACCGCCTTTTCAGACCCAAAATTTTTGTTTGATGGTCTTTTTTTCTTCTTTGGGTCTGTTTAGAAATCTAAAGGACTTGCAACGGTCTGCCTTGATTTGCTAGTGGTGCGTCAGTTCTTCAAGGGCTGGTTCTTGCAAAAGTGCTAGAAACTTTAGTGTAATCTCTCTGATAGTTTATGACCATCGGATTTCATGATTTTTTTGATGGGTTTTTGTAAGCCTCCTGTTGAGCGCTTCGAGTCATCTGCGTTTGGTTTAGCTGGTTAACTCCTTAAAACTGTGTTAGACTGTTCTGGTCCTTACCATGTAAGACCTTATATATTATGTAATCTATCTTGCGGTTAATAGAAGGTTCCACTCTTATTTGACTAAAAAAAATAAATTAATTTAATTTAAAAAAATTAATTTATAATTAAATTTCTTTTTGGTTCATTTTCTTTCAAATATTAATTTCAATTTTTTAGTCAAACTAGATGTTATTTTCTAACGGCTAGTTAGTTGCTCTCCTTATCTATTTATTTCATTGCCTAGATCTGTTTCCTCATCTTGTCCCGAAGATGAATCACATTGGTTGGTTCATCTATTTATTGGTTCATTTTCTTTCAAATCTTAATTTCAATTTTTTAGTCAAACTAGATGTTATTTTCTAACGGCTAGTTAGTTGCTCTCCTTATCTATTTATTTCATTGCCTAGATCTATTTCCTCATCTTGTCCTTAAGATGAACCACATTGATTGGTTCGAAAGGCATAAACGAGATTATCTCATATGTGATTTTTTAAGGAAAAATACTTTTCTATGTGATTTTTACTTTAAAATGTTATTATATATAAACTTAAATGTTTGAATTTTTTTGAATTAGTTTTTTTTTAATTAAATTAAAGATTATTGATTTATTTATGTATTCAAATATATATTTTAAATAATAAAAAATATAATTATACTTAAAATTGTAATGTCATATTTTAGTGAAAAAACTATTTTCTATATGTATTTCAGTATACTTATATTTATTTATATATATATTTAAAATATTTATACATTTAAATAATTAAAAAATCCATATATTGACTGTTCAACCATACAAAACTATTCTCCATAAAATCATAAAAATAAATTAATAATATATTTTATTACCGTAAAATGTGAGGAAATCAATTAAATGAGAATAAACCATGTTGAGTTCCGAGGCCGTATGGAGTATACGCAATGATTTAATAAGAGATAAATTGGTGTAGGGAGAGTGGGTTCTGTGGTGAGATGCTTTGTTCGCTTCCTTTCTACATTGTTACTTTCATGTTTTGGTTGTGACATGTTTGTCAACGAGTGTGATTATCTATTTTAATTCCTCGGTATAATAGGTATGTAAAAAGATTTCGTGAGTTGGTGAAAGATTAGTACTAAATTACTACTTAGTGGGTTAGTGAAACATGAGTACAATAAACCTAGAAAATTAGTACTTTTAACAAATCACACGTTCATGGCCTACATGAAAACAAAACTTTTAAAAAATAATAAAAGTAAGTACTTAATACTAAACCAAAACATTTAAAAACAAATACTCCATCAACTCCTTCCCAATCTTCTCTTGTGAAGCACCTTCACAACACAAACGTGTATCAATTTAAAAAAACTAAACCCTGCAACACAGCTCATCAATCCATACAAATGTGAAAGGTGGATTCCATTCTACAAGTGAGTGAGGAGCAGCGGTATTCATGGTTTCGTTTATCGTGGCCACCTGCCCATACATGTCTCCACTGGACTCCGTTATAGAGGTGAGGAGACGATGTGTTGATGACATCATTGTGGCGACCCTACCACCGCTCCATTCGCCACTTTAATGTACAAATTGTAAGAATTGGATTGATTACATTATCCCAAAAAACCAAACCCTGCAGCTCATCGATCCATACAAATGTGAAAGGTGGATTCCATTCTACAAGTGAGTGAGGAGCAGCAGTATTCATGGTTTCGTTTATCGTGGCGACATGCCCACACATGTCTCCACTTGACTCCGTTATAGAGGTGAGGAGCCCATGTGTTGATGACATCATTGTGCAACCCTATCACCGGTCAATTCTCCACTTTAATGTACAAATTGTAAGAATTGGATTGACTCCATTATGGAGGTGAGGACGAAGAAAAAGCTCAATTTCTGTACAACTTCCCTTGTTGGACGGCCAGAAAAGACTAAAGAAAAAGGTGCACATCTTCGCGTGTTGGACGGCAAGAAAAAGGCGAACAGCTTCGCGTGCTGGACGGCAAGGACATTTTCTTTTCGGAGATCCACATCACAATTGATTTATTTTTTTCCCAAAATCTACATTATCATTTTTTTAATAAGTTTTGGTATTTACGTTTTAAATGCATACATACATTCACTTAATTTTCAATTTTTTCATTACAAAATCCAAACGGAATGTAAATTAATTTTTCAATTTGTCATTACAAAATCCAAAAAGAATCTGCTTGGAACCCAAAAATTAATTGGGCTCAACCGACTACTGCGTACGTTCCTTGTGATAATTTGGAATCAGAAAGAAAGAAATATCACATTACCATCTGTCTCTGCACGCACGCAAGCAGGGGAGGTTGTAAAGGCGCTGGAAAAAACCTCGTTGCAGTGATTACTTTATATATAATTATGAGATTTAATATAATTTAAATATAACTAGTAAGCTTCGTTTAACCAGGATTTATAAACTTTATTTTATTTTAGAAAGCAAAAATGGAAAAAAAATAGTAATAATTTAGGTATTATTAAAAAAATTGTGTAATTTTTATTTTTAAATAATTTATTATTATTATTATTTTATATTAAAATTAAATAAATTATTTTTGTTTGGGGTAGTTTAATGGGTTGACTGTGGAAATGAGGTCTCAAAATTAAAATGAATTACACATTTATTAAAATGTAATAAAATATTTTACTTTTAATTATTTTTTCTTTCTAACTATTAAAATATTTGGTCATATGTATATTATCTAAAAATATTATTATTCCTAAAGCCGTATTGAGAAATGTGTTAACTTTAGAATTAAATTAAGGTTGACTAAAAGTAAAATGAACAATGGAGTTGTCTATAGTGTCACTTTTTGGAGTTTCCAATGCCGGAATTGGTGCAAAAATTTGAAGTGAAATCTTAATTTGTTTTATTTAAACTAGTTTTTTGACTGTATATATGGATTCAACACCATGAAAAACCTAGACCACTTATATTGTTTAGGGTTTACCATCAATCTTATAATTTCAATAAATTCTGGCGGAATTTTAAAGATATTAAACCAAAAAAATCCAAAAAAATCACACTAAAAACAACTCCATGAAAAATATATAAATTTATTTTATTAAAAAATAAAAAATCTTTCAAATTTTAAATTTTATTTATCTGTATTTTAATTGGTTCAGAGAGCTAGCCTCTTATTTCGCAATGATGAATTCTGCAATTGGATAGTTATTTCGCAATTATAAATTTTACAATTAAATTGTTATTTCGGTTGGATTGTACATTTATAATTGTGCAGTTTGCAATAGTGTACATTTACAGTGATTTACCTCCACCGCCTTAGTCTCAGTTGTGACGACCCCTCTGGGGATACAATATGGTTCGACGGACGACCCCACTCGAAATACAGAATGGTTCCACGTATCATTTACTCACGCCTTGCAACTTGTGCTGCAGCTAGTGAAGTGATTCGCATGTCCCCATCGAGAAGACGGATAAATATGGTTTCACGTATGACGTTGGTACTTGTTTGATTAAATTTGAAGCTAAACGAGGTAAAAAGTTAAAAATATTGAGTTATGTAAAAAAGTTGTTATATATATAAAATAATTTTTTAGAACAGTTTAAATTTTTAATATTTGAAATTTATATTTATATTTATGGGAAAATTAAATTTGTATTTAATTAAATATAATTTTAAAATTTTAATTATCACGGATAATTCTCTTTTAGAAGACATTTAAGTTTTGGGGTTAAATCACCTCGCGCATTGGGAAAGCTAAGGACATTGAAGGTTACCAGGCAGAAATCTTAAAAATTGGAGGCCTTGTCCTCATCCCTCACATCCACAAGCTTTTCAATCAAGCTGTTAAGCAAGGATTCCCTAAACTTTGGACTGAGAGCTTCATTATCCCTATTTTTAAAAGTGGAGATACAAATAACCCCTCTAATTATCGGACAATTATGATCAGCCCTCTCTTAGCCAAGCTGTATGGTAGTATTCTGGAAAAAAATTTAAGCATATGGCTTGAAAGTGAAGATAAGTGGGCTAAAGGCCAAGCAGGTTTCAGAAGGCATCACTCAACAACAGACCACCTTGTTACGCTTAGGATCATTGCGGAGGAATGTCGTAATGATAAATCCAATTTATTTTGCTGCTTTGTAGACTTTAGAAAGGCTTTCGATACGGTTCCTAGATACAACCTTTGGAATAGGTTAGAAGAGCTAAAGGTTCCTCTTGAGTTGAGAGCTGCTGATATAAGGCTATACGAGAATGTAATTGCCAAGCTAAAGAACAATGAGGGGTGGTCTCAAGATATTAAGTGTAACATCGGAGTTAAACAAGGTTGCCCCCTCTCGCCTACCCTATTTGGCATTTACATCGATAAGCTCGAAGGTTATTTAGAAGAAGCAGGATGTGGTGGCACAATCTTAGTTGGGATAGTCGTTATCCTTCTTCTCTATGCTGACGATATTGTTCTTTTGGAAAGGTGCCCTTCTGATCTTGATAAGCAACTCAAGCTTCTTAAGGATTTCTGCTCTACCATGGGTATGACTGTTAACACTGAC
>APFE030030338.1:0-10674 GCA_000404065.3 Pinus taeda | reverse complement strand
ATTACACATTAAAGCATTTGCACAAACCGGTTACCGTACTGAATTTTTAATCAACTCAAAATACTCTTTTCATCTACAAATATTATATTCACCAAAGTTATGAACAATTCAAATAAATAATAACAAAATAAAATTATAACAATCAAATATAAATGTATCTTTTTCATATTTATTATTAAGAAATCACATTCCTTGAATTTTTTTTGGATTTTTAATTTTCAATAACATTTTTAATATGTATTAAGGGGTCACATAAGGGAGGGGTTATATATAATTTTGATGAAAATTTGGTAATCTTATACTCTTAGGGATTAGGGCTAGTGGCCAATAATTAAGTGATGTATGACTTATTGCTAAATTTAATATTGGCTAAATATATGCATCTTCCAAATATCATGATCCTAAGAAATTCTCTCATTACAATTCAACATTTGCATAAAAGTTCTTGACCAAGGAAAAACCACCTTAAACTTAAGCTTTTATTACAAAGAGTATCCAAATTTAGATGACTTCCTGCAAAAATATTTCTAAAATGTCCTTGACATCAGAACTTTGAGACGGATAGTCAAGCCAATTACGCTTCTCTTCTCACAATGGGGAAAACATAAATTAACAGAGTTGAAGGGTGGAAAAGTATACCTTGACCCCTCTTTTCCTTCTTCTAAGCATAATCTCATGGTCTGGGAACTAAGTCATAACCAATTATCCTCTTGTATCAAAACATACATTAGTATGTTACCAATAAAATGTAGGAGCTTCTAGTTTGGTGTCGTGGCATTCATGCAACTAGTAACTTAAGTGGCATTCCCACACACTTTGCGTACATGAGGTTGGCGGCTAGCTATTGTTTTTATGGAGTCTGTATTTATGAATTATAATGGCAACACTCAAAGCAAAGCATGTGGTATGACCTCTCTAATGTTTAATTAATGGCTCTCTGTCAACCCAAAGTTCGTAGATTTTCCCTCCCAGGAAAATTTAGGTTTTATTAGTGGTGGAGGAGTTTCATGCAATCCTACAAGCGCCCTAAGGAGGTCTTTTTGTCTCCACCAGGATGCTTGCATAGTTGGATTGATTGCAACATTTTCAAGTGTAGGGAACATATCAGCAATGGTCCGTACTTTTGGCACCTAAGGAGGGTTTTGTTGAACATAATTTGATACAACTAGGCTTCCATAATCATCAGATTTTATCCAACCTCTTCACTCAAGTTTCCTCCTTTGTTGTAGGCTTCTCCTTCCTGCTTGGAAAAATTGTTTCTCCTTTTATCCAACCTCTTCACCGAAGCTTCCTCCTTTGTATGTAGGCTTCTCCTTCCTGCTTGGAAAAATTGTTTCTCCTTTCCAATTGATTGTTATTTTCCCCTCTGGACATCTCAGAGAACTCCCTTATTATCTGAAGTTTCAGTCATTGGCCCTCTGCATCTTTGCTTCCTTTTGACACCTGTATTGTTGCTTCTTGAGGGTATTTTCCTCTACTGTAGTGTTTGGTGGGTCATATTGGCTACCTGGGTTGGACTCCCCTCAGGTTCTGCAAGTTTCAATGGGTGGCCTATCTCAAGGTCGTCGAAAGAGGTTCCATTGAACCCTAATCTATCTATTATGTGTCTTCTACTTCCGTGTTGTTGTCATCCCTTGCTCATGTCCTGCTTTCCCTCCTCTCGAGCTACAAAGGTTATTGCAGAAGACGCAAAGGAATTATTTGTTACCTTATCTCTATTGGGCCATAATGTGGGTTAACGGAAGCAAAAATCCTGGAGCTGGGGGCAGAAATTGGTGTAACAACTACATCCCACAGTTTGAGTCCCTACAATTGGAAATTCTAAAGACTAATTGGAAACTACAAGAGAAATTGAGCACCACAATCAATCTAATGGAGGATATTCTAGACTTGAAATGTAAGCTCGCCTGTCAAACATATGTGATGGACACTCTTAGTCAGCAAATTGAGGGCCTGCAAGTTCAACTCCCTGCCAAGCAAATTGAAGGTATGCAAGTTCAACTCCCTGCCAAGTAAAGTCAAAATTCGAAAGCAAGCGCTTCTAGTAGATATGTAGGATGATCACTTCCCGACCTCAACTGGTTTACGAAAGAGGATACCCACTCCATTTTTTGATGTAATCTCAATGCAAATGTGCTCTTTTGTTTGGTTTGTTTTATAAGCTTTACTTTTTCAGTCATAATGTATCAATAACCTCTCTAGATAATCTTTTTGTGATATCAATATTTTCATCCTAGAAAATCAACTCTCAAATGTATTCATATAACTCATTTTCCAAATATCTGTGTTGTCCAAACACAAATTTTATATAAATCCTACTCATTTTTGTAAATTAAAATAATAATAATAATAATAAATATCACATACATATAAAAACCACTTATACTAATCGACTCTCAAATGCATACATATAACTCATTTTCCAAATATCTATGTTGTCCACGCACAAATTTTATATAAATCCTACTATTTTTGTAAATTAAAAAAATAATAATAATAAATACATATAAAAACCACCTATACTCAACGTGCACTATAATGCATGCAACCTATAAACACGTCAATGTTATGAATCATTAATGAATAATTTCCATTCATCGTGAGTTTCTTACGACAAAGGGAAAAAAATATGAAGAAAATCCACGGTCCATGGTAATTATGTGTGAACTGCAAATAGGTCATTGTGGCTGCATGACAATAAGAATCAAGATACTAAAATAAACTCGTCTTTCAACTGTCATTTGTGAAAGGAAATTTCATCATTAAGAAACACTTCCTTCGAGAAATTTTAAGATAAAAAACATTACGTGGCAATTTTTATTTTATTAGAGAAATTTCAATAAACTTGATTCCTAATTTCATAGGAAAGAATTATAAACTACATGGAATTTTTTAAGGTTGGAATTGAAATGTTTCATTTCTATGTTAGGATTTTTTTGATACTCTACTTAATCTTTTTGATACATGTGTATCTAATTTAGGTTAAGTGTCTATTTAAAGTTAGTTTAGAAAACTAGGATTTAATTAATTAATGTATTTTTCTTAGAGCTTTTAGGAGAGAATGATAATTCATATAAATAGGAGAAGATTTGAGAGTATTGGGGAAGGTTTGAGAAGATTATGGATTAGTTAGCTTTTATCTAGGGATAAGGGATTGGATGAGAGATTTTAGGGATTAAAAGAGATATTTTGGGAGTTAGTTTAGGGATCTAGAACCTACCTTGGGTTCTAATCCATTTGTATAAATTAAGGTGAGCCATGAGGCATGTAATATGTAGAAATGTGAAACTGAGTGTGAGGAGTGAGAGGGAAATCATTGGGCCAATTCTCATGTAATTATTTTGTTTACTAATTAATTATTTTCTGAGTTTTTATGTGTATATGCTTGGTGTGTGATCTTCAATTTAGTTTTATTAGACTTTGTGTGATGACCCTATGGTTAGATGTTATTTTACGTGGGTCAAAATTTTGGTATCAGAGCACAAGGTTGGGTTTGCGAAAGAGGTGCCACGAAATGGTAAGTACGTGTTGTTGTGTCGTTATGTATTGAGCACTTTATTGTTGGGTATTCACTGTATTTGCAACGTGGAGCCAAGATGTTGTTCTGTTGTAGCACGTTGTCCATTTTCCCGTCGCCTAATATCCAAAACAATTGTGCTACCACAAAATCATCATTTTCATGGCCATGCTTATTTAATCCTAGGAGCTGCTGAGTTTCTTTAGAAAGAGCTCCCTTTTGTACTATCACCCTTCTAGGAGAAATCGACGAGGAACCAACATTCTTTTGCATAAATCGTTGAAGCCAGGATAAAGAGCCTCCTTCTTCTTCAGACTTCAAAATGTTCAGTTTGTGGGCATGAGAGTTTGTGACGTGTCTTCTATTGAATATTGATCTTTTGTTGGAGCATTGTTCGATGTTAGAAAGCATTGTTCGAATTATGCACATTGTGTAGAAGACTAACAACGTGTTTATGGAGATCTAATGCATTTTTGCCACACAACTAGACTGTGTGATGTGATGAGATCGGCTAAAGAGCCATGGTTCCGAGCCATGGTTCAAGTATTTACAATTTCTTGTGAGTGTAGAAGAATTTAGTTTTGTCGTTGCCTATTTAGTTGCCATCATAGGAGTTTTCTATGACGGTAAGATTGTGTGAACACACTCCTTTGGTTGGTTTGGAATTATTTAAATTTATACCATTTTTTTGTTGGAAATATTAATCTCAACCACCACCTTAAACACACTGTCAACTACCATACTTGCCCAGTTAAGTTTTGCAGGTTGCAATTTTGTTTGTAGGTGGAAGGACTGAAGTTCTGAGCAGAAGTACAAGGTTGACCATTCTGCAACACATCAGATAGTTAAAGCACTTAATACTTAGTTGGTAAAATATATATTCAAGAATTTATTGCGCAACTCTTAGTTGTAGTCCACAACCTCTGCAAGTTCAGAAAAATCCTCATTTTGTATAATCTCCCATCCCGTGTCTTAAATATTTTCTCTGTCATGAATTAATGAGTCAAATTTGTATCGTTGGATAAATATGAATGTAAAAGTCTTTTGTATAGTTGAGCAAAAGAGAGGGTGAAACCTGTGAGATAGTGAAGAGAAAATCATGGAGCAATTTATGGTGGGCGTGTGAAAACAAGTTTTACTGAGTTTTACAAACAATTACTCTGCAACCGAGTGAAGCATAAATCACAGTAAGATTTTTTTATGTTTTTACTTTGCGTAGCAGCCTAATTTATCATGCGCATGTATTTACATATGTTTTATAATATGATCCAAAGTTTGGCTTGTTGCGATATGGCTTTAAACCTTCATGAGTAGATTTACCGCAACCATTTGGTTTTTACTCTATTTTTCTGCATTTAATTTCTGTTTCAATTAAGCCTTTGTCTAGTTGCGATTTGTCAAACTCCTCTCCTCTGCCCCTGTGAAATTTTCTAACATGGTATTAGAGCAGGTTAAACTTTGTTAGTGTAAAAACAAGTGTTTTTACTAGCAATTAAAAATTGTTTTGAGGGCAGAATTTTTGAAATGTATATTTACCAACAGGTAGAAAGTTCTTTTTACACTCAGAAATGGAAACATCAAGTATAAGCTTGACTAATCCTTAGATATCTCAGTTTAATGGCAAAAATTATGATTATTGGGCTATTACAATGAAGACCCTATATTCTTCTCAAGACATTTGGGATTTGGTGGAGAATGGTTTTCAAGAACCAACAGATGTAGGAGCATACAATGCCTTGTCTCAAGCAAAAAGGAATTTGTTGAGGGACAACAGGAAGAAGGATGCAAAGCCCTCTTCTACATTTTTCAAGCAGTTCATGAAAGTATTTTCCCAAGGATTGTAGCAACAACAAAGTCCAAGCAAGCATGGGACACCCTCCAGACAACCTACCAAGGCATGGCAAAATTGAAGACAACAAAACTGAAAATGTTGAGAAGAGACTTTGAAACACTTTGTCTGAAAGAGTTTGAGAATGTAGACTCATTTTTTACACATGTAATTGGATTGGTTACTCAAATCAAGTCTCATGGTGAGACACTCGAGGAAAGGAGAATAGTTGTTAAAGTTTTGAGAAGTCTGTCAGCAAGGTTTGATGACATTGTCGTGGCCATAGAAGAGACGAAGGATCTCTCACAGTTCTCAGTGGATGAGCTTCATGCATCATTTATTTATCATGAACATATACTTAATAGAAAAACAAGCTCATCGTTGGAGCATGCCTTCAAGACACAAGTTTCGTTTGGTCAAGGTAGAGACAGAGGAAGATCATATGCTAGAGGAAGAGGAAGAATCCCACACAGAGGTGGAATAAGCAGCCCTTCAAGATCAATTTGAAGGGGCAGCAATCAAAATCCAAGTCAAGGCCCAAGCCAAAATCAAGCACAAGGTCAAAGGTGTGATAAATCTCAAGTCCAATGTTATTACTGTAAGAAGTACGATCATTATGCAAATGAATGTAGAAACAAGCAATATGACATTAGTAACAAACCAAGTGTAAATTTCACAAGAGAAAATAAGAACCATGCTAGCATGTTTTTAGCTTGTAATGTAGCACAAGAAAAACAAAGTGATATATGGTATCTAGATTCAAGGTGTAACAACCACATGTTAGGAAACATAGAAATGTTTTCCAATCTATATGAAAGTGTGAAATATGAAGTGACATTAGGCACTGATAGCAAAGTCTCTGTCATGGGCAAAGGAAGAGTTAATATCCTAACAAAGAAGGGGGAGAAGAAATACATCTTAGATGCTTACTTTGTCTCTGGTTTGAAGCATAACCTCATAAGCATTGAACAACTCATGCAAAAGGGCTACAATGTTTTTTTCAAAAATGATGAGTGCGCAATTTGGGACTGGCCTCCAAGCAGACAATTGATTACAAAGGTTCAGATGAAAAACAATAGAATTTTTCCCCTAAAGATAAGATCAAATTTGAAGGAAGAAGGTGTGCAAGCACAACTTTCAATGAACTCACAAGAGGATGAAAGAAAAGTTGCAGCTGTTACACAAGTGAAATTTCAAGCAGAGGTCAAAAATGAAAATTAGTTATGGCATTTGAGATTTGGTCATCTCAACTTTGGAGGTTTGAATTTGCTGCATAGAAAAGACATGGTGAAGGGGTTGTCGCTGATAGAAAAACCGGAGAACCTATGTGAAGGACGTATCTTGGGCAAGCAACATAGAGACATTTCCAGCAGGAAAGTCAGTAAGGGAAAAGGCACATTTGGAGATTGTCCATTCAGATTTATGTGGACCAATGCAAACACCATCAGTTGGTTCACAACAAAGTGTATTAGTTAAGGAAAACTATTTATGGGCCGAAGCAAGCACCGCATGCACGGTATAGCAGGATAGATGCTTACTTGTTGGACAATGGTTTCGACAAATGTGACGATGAGCCTACTCTCTACATCAAAGAGAGTGATTGTAAGATTCTTATTGTTGTCTTATATGTAGATGATTTGATTTTTATAGGCAGTGATGATTTCCTCATTGCTAAATTCAAAGAAGTCATGAAGAGTGAATTTGAAATCACTGACTTGGGGTTGTTAAGGGATTTTTGGGCATAGAAGTGAAACAAACATAAAATGGAATTTTTATGCCTCAAGCATAGTATGTAGCAGAAATTTTGGAGAGGTTTAATATGCAGAAAAGAAAGCCCGCACCAACTCCAATTGTCATGGGGTTGAAGTTGAGAAAATAAGATTCATGGAGACACACTATGCTGGATATAATGTATGCAATGAGTTTGGTGTTGAGGTTCATGTAGAAACACAAAGAAATACATTGGCAAGCATCGAAAAGGATTCTAAGGTATGTCAATGGGGCAAAACAATATGGTATTTTGTATCCCGCAACATATGATTTTACGCTGGTTGGTTACATTGACAATGATTGGGCAGGAAGTGTCGATGACAGAAAAAACACGTCAGGATATGTTTTTCATTTGGGTTCCGGAGCCATTTCATGGGCCTCCAAGAAGAAACCAATAGTGTCACTGTCAAACAAAGATTCCTAGAGACCACTAGGTTGGATATAATGTATGCAGTGAGTTTGGTGTCGAAGTTTAAGGAGACACACAAGGAAACACATTGGCAAGCATCGAAAAGGATTCTAAGGTATGTCAATGGGACAAAGGAATATGGTATTTTGTATGTCGCAACAAATGATTTTAGGTTGGTTGGTTACACTGACAATGATTGGGCAGGAAGTGTCGATGACAAAAAGAGCATGTCAAGGTATGCTTTTCATTTCGGTTCTGGAGCCATTTCATGGGCCTCCAACAAGCAGTCGATAATGTCATTGTCAACAATAGAAGCTGAATATGTCACCGCAATAGCAGCAATGTGTCAAGCAGTTTGGATGAGAAGGATGTTGAGGGATCTTCGCCACAACCAAGAGGGAACAAAAACTATTTTCTACGACAACACTTCTGCAATTGCATTGTCAAAGAATTTTGTTTTTCACAAGAGGACCAAGCATATTGATGCAAAATATCATTTTATTAGAGAATTGATTAACAATAGAGAAATTGTGTTGCAACACTACAAGTCATAGGAACATTTTACTAATATTTTCACAAAGCCATTGGCATGTGAAAATTTTGTTTATCTCAGGGACTGTTTGGGGATTATAAATGGTGGCAATTGTGATTAAGGGGGGCTCCAACCACCACGTTAAACACACTAACAACAACCATACTTGTCAAATGGATTTTTGCAGGTTGTGATTTTGTTTGCAAGCGAAAGGACTGAAGTTCTGAGCAGAAGTACAATGTTGGCCATTCCGCAACACATTAGATAGTTAACACACTTAATACATAGTTGGTAAAATGTATATTCAAGAATTTACTATGTAACTCTTAGTTGCAGTCCGTAACCTCTGCAAGTTCAAAAAAACCCTCATTTTGTATAATCGCCTATCCCGTGTCTTAAATATTTGCTCTGTCATGAATTAATGAGTCAAAGTTATATAGTTAGATAAATATGAATGTAAAAGTATTTTGTATAGTTGAGTGAGAGAGGGGGTAAAAATATTTTGTAGAGTTGAGCGAGAGAGAGGGTGAAAGTCTCTGAGGTAGTGAAGAGAAAATCATGGAGCGTGAAAACAAGTTTTACAGACAGTTACTCTGCAACCCAGTGCAATGTAAATCACAATAAGATTTTTTGTGTTTTTACTTGGAGCAACAACCTCCAATTTATCATGCGCATGTATTTACATATGTTTTATAATATAATCCAAATTTTGGTTGGTTGCAATATGGATTTAAACCTTCATGAGTAGATTTACCACAACCATTTGGTTTTCACTTTGTTTTGTTGTGCATTTAATTTTTGTTTCAATTAAGCTTCTTCCTGGTTGCAATTTGCGTGCCACAACTGGAGAGTTGACTTGCCGCAACTGTTATTGAGTCAAACTCCTCTCCTTTGCCCCTTAAATTTTTCTCACACTTTGACTATACATCTCTCATTTTTTTCCACATTGTGCTTGTATTCTTAACAACATACAAAGATCATAATTCCACAAGTGGTAGATCATGATAAAGAGTTTATTGGAAACACATGAATTTCAAAGACTTAAAAGGCCTATCATTATTCAAGAATCCAATGATGTTGAGAAATTTCCAAAAGATCCAACCAACCATTTAAGAAAAACAAAGAAGAGAAGGGAAGCAAATTGAAGGTTAGAGAACATATTCGTGGCACTTCCAAAAGAAAATGTTGCTTGGAATTGTGGTCCACTTTTATATTGACGTGAGATCCATAAAACTATTCTATTATTTTCATAAGGATAAAATTTCATAAGTGAATTTTTTTCATGCTTAATGGTGGAATATAATTCATAAATGGATATTAAAAGAGTAGAGAGAAAATGTTCTTTGAATTATATTGAAGTGGATTTTATGGTGGGATAATTAATGTACTAGTATACAGATTGAAGTAAAAGTCTATACGTAATGATGTGAAAAGAGTAGTAAATAGTGTTAAGGTTAAATTCAAATGTTTTTTTTTGGAAAATTTTTGATAAAATCAAAGTTAAAGAGTGAATTTGAAGTCAAGTGGTTAAAAGTCCAATTAAAGTTCGAGAAATCATATTGTATAAAAAGGTGCATTTTTGGTTGTACCCGACACCCAAGGTTATTAATGAAGAATTGATGTCAAATGAAAAGTTTGGAGTCAAAGAGTCGTAAAGTCAAGCCAAAAGTTTGAGTCATTGATTGTAATGAGTGCATGATCGGTAGAGTCCAACACCCAAAGTCTGGTTAAAGTATTGTAAGGACAATTTGAAGAGTTATCGCAGTTGTTGTTTGCAACAAAAGAAGCGGAGGAGCAAATGAGTGCTCATAAAGAAGGTTCAAGTGAAGTGAACTATTGGCCAAGTTCAGAGGAGATAACTTGGTAAATTGTTAGTTCAACTACAACTTACAATGAACAAGGTGAAGTTCATGAAAGAAGATAAAGATGGATTGAGAGAAAAGTCATAGCGATAGCATAACAATTAGCATTGGTGATAACTAGAAAGAAATTGTTGAATTAAAGACATGACTTGACATGATAATGGAGTTGTTACAAAGACAGAGACATGGATGGGTAATAAAGCGAACAATTAAATGGCCAATTAAACAGTTGATGGAAAGAAGATTGAAGCACAAACTCAAAATTTTAGAAGCAAAGAAACTTTTAGGACGATATATATATATATATATATATATATATATATATTAATATATATAATAATATTAATATATATATATTATATATAATATATATATATTTGTGAACTAGAGCAGGGATCATTGCTTGGTGATAAGGATGATAAATGTATGGATATGTGATGAGAATGATGAATGTATGGATATGTACACCAATAAGAAAATTGAAGAAGACGAGGAAGAGTCAGTGGACAACTTGAAGGATTGCATGCTACATAAGGAAGGGATTCAGGAAGTCATAAGAGAGACCTCCAGGTCACATGATTTTGAAACTAATACTTATTTTGTGTTTGCAGGTAGTGGAAAATTGCAAGAAACTGAGAGTAACCTAGAAATTAAGAAAGCAACCATTGGAGAAACCTATGCAAGTTTGCAAAGGCGTAGATATGGAGGTTGTTGCTACAAAAATGGATTTTTTAGAGGATTGGTTGGAGAATTCAA
>APFE030030335.1:4129-35496 GCA_000404065.3 Pinus taeda | reverse complement strand
CGAGAACGAAGGTGCTCCAAGGACGGTTGGCCAAAGCACAAAAACGAAGGAAAACGCCCGATCCACTCCAAATTTTTGCCAAAGCCTCTTTGAATGAGCATGGTACTTGATTAGGGACTCTCAGCCCAAATTTCAAGAAATTTGGAGAAAATTTTGTCATTTGTGAATTTTTTATGCCAATTACAGGTTTTGGCCATTTGAATGGTCTCACCCCGGGTGAGACCATTTTGGAGGACTGCTTGGAATTTTGAAAACTTGGCATTTTTGGAAAGGGCATGCAAAGAGAAAAATTACCAATACTTAGGAGAAGCCTGATTTTGAGATTTGAGCCTCCAAAAGCTCAAAATACATCAAAAAAATGACTTTCTGCCCACTTTTTGAGTTGCAGAAAGTGACCTTGGGAGAAATGGTTTTTGAGGGGGCAAAACAACTCCAAATTCAGAAATTCCACTTGGGATGGAAAGTAGACAGACCAAGCTTTCCAATGAGCCATCTTGCCCCTGATTTGGACCAGTGGAACCCACTCAAAAGTTGCTGCAAAGGGGCGCGACCATTTGAACATGGGGCGCGACCATTCGAGCCAGCTTTGCCAGAATTGACCTTTTTTGTCAAAAAACACTGTTTTGACTATGGTTGACCATTTTTACTTGTAGATGATGGATAAATGTAATATTTTCATGGCACTTTGATAGATTTTATCTCTCTTTACCCTTCTAGAACCTTCCTTGATGTAAAAAGTGAATAATTAATGCATGAATCAGTTAGCTAAGTAATAGAGGCAAGTTGTTGGACTGCCTATTATCTAGTGCTTAATTTAGAATTAGTTCAAAATACTCCTAGGAAGCTGAGCTCGACCCCTAGAGGTGGGGAAAGGAGTTAGATGGTCTATATTATGCTCTCTCTTTCTCATTTTCATGGTTGGACTCTTGTGGGAGAAAGCTTTATTGTATATTGTACATCTATCTCTGCAATTTAAAGAAAAGGAAGGCCAGGGTTTTGCAGACATCATTGTGGATTCTTGTAGATTTTTGTGTTGATGGTGTGTTCTCTACATGTTCTTGTAAGTCTGTTTATGTATTCCACATCTCTCTTTTGCTTCTATTTGGACAGATGAAGTGGTAAAGTTTGAATTCATGCTTTGACATGCTCAGCTTTTTAGTTTGTTCAAAATATATGTTTTCTACTGTCTAGAGAGGATTCAAATGGTTGTTTGCCCTCTTTAGCTCCTTCTCTATCATCCCTTATCATCCATCTCAGATTAAGGCATCAGCACTCAGTCCTACCTTGCCCCAAAGATCCCCCTGCAAAAAACTGTGCTCAATCCCCGCACCCTGAATTGCACTCCCTCCAATTGCCACCAAAAAACCAAAAATCTTTAAATCAACCCCCCTTATCAATTTACTAGCCTAATATCTTTGATCCTAATTGGTCAGCTTATTATATTGAAAGATCTATCGAATCTGACCCGAGAGAGCCTTCTCATACCTCGTAGGGCTAGCTACGAGGTGAAATGGTTTGATGTAGCCTTGAGAGTTTGTCTATCTCAGCCTAGGTGAATTCCAAGCGCTAACAACAGGTAATTATCTCGCTTCTCTCTCTCATTTGCATTATGTAGTCAAAAAAATGTAAAGGTTGTGAGCGAGTTGGTTTATAAGCGAAAGGTGGCCAGTTAACTTGGCCACCTTCGTTCAGCCGACGAAGACAAAACAATTGGTCCTCTCGCACGTGGCAATAGTCAAGTCAAAAAATAGAGGATAAGGACAAAAGCAATTAAGTCTACGGATGCACGAAGTTGGAGTTGAGTATAAGGAGAGGGTAATGATCAGGTGGTAGTGGGGACCAGCGGTCCAAAAATAGATAACGTACCTTGGTTGTCAGCACACCACCTCACTCAAATCGACCATAAGAGGAAATAATCGTTGGTCCCCATGCACTCATGCATTCATCTCCTCAAGGCTCACTCTAGCAAAGTCGCTCTCGTACCCAGGCAACCTACAAAAGAGCAAATTCCACCTTTCCCCTGCACAGGACTTCCTACAAGATTACACAGGAAATCCTACAGGATCACGTAGGAATCCTACAAGATATAGTTAGAAAGTCTACAGGATTGGCCGAGAGCAGTTTCAGAAAGGGATACATAGGGGTTGGCTACAACAAACACCACGAGGAGGTAGGTTGTGTATTTACTTCCATTTTTCCAAATGAATTGCTCAGAAAAATCTCCTAGTTTGAGTGAATTTGGCAGTTGCGTAAGGGAATTGACTCCACAATTATCTCAGTCCCATTTACTTCTACATCAAAATTTCTACCAACCATCTCTACTCCTTAAAATTCACCAGCCAAAATGACAGGGGGTTTAATAGAAGGGAGCCCATCAACACTGTGAGAATCCACCAACACCCTCCTTTGTTAGGAATCTTCACGAGGCATAATTGAATGGGATATTTTGAGAAATTAAAGGGGTATGATGGTGGAGTGGCCCGAGAGTTTTCTCTCTCCCTCATTCCACTAACCAAAGCCCATGCCACAATTGTGGTGAGAGGCCTCTCCATAGATCTCACCCTTGAAATCATAAGCAGGATTACCAAACTTCCCCTAGGAGTTCCTTGGTGAAAGGAATACAAGGGAGATAGCCAGATTGCCAAGAAGAAGTTATTTTTGAAGGGAGAAGAGCCCATTGAAGACAAGAATGGAGTAATAAGAACAAGCCTACCATACCCCTGGAATGAGGTAAGCTACCACCTTATTAAATACATATCATGTGAAGGTAGGTATAGTGTGGTTTATGGGTATCACTTTAGGCTTCTTGAAGAATTGAGGTTTGGAGCAGAAACACCTCCTCACCACAGACTCAACGTACCATACTTCCTTCTACAATCACTGATAGATACAAGCATAAAAGTGCAGGAGGGAAACCACCAACAGTTAGCCCACCATGGGTTAATTATAATCATCATACAAGATTCCCTCCACAACCTCAGAATTCCTATCAAATGGGAAATTTTCAGAGACATGTAGACAAAGGAGGATATCAAAGCCCTCACATATGACATTAGTCCTACTATCAGTGAAAAGGATGAGGAAGAAACTAAAACAAAAGGAGAAGAAGCAGATAGCGATGAAGATGAGATAGATGAGGAGGAAGAAGAGGAGAAATAGAATGAAGGTGATGAAGAGGCAGAGGAAGATGTCAAGGAGGAAACTGATAAACAAGATGAGGATCTAGAAGGGAAAGAAGAGGGGAAAAACATAAAGGAAAAGGGCAATAGAAAAGAGGAGGCAGAAAACAAGGAGGATTCACCTAGGGTGTCTCCAGAACCCACTTAGAGAGAGGCAGCAACTGCTCTCACTTCCCTTAGCACCCCTATCAAACAAAAAGGAAAAAGACAGAGGCAGACCCCCTTATACTTCAGAACAAGGGAAAGCACAAGGATAAGGCAGGGAAAGCCCCAAACTCCAACAAAGGTTCCCATTGTTATTAAGGACTCACTTAAACAACAGGAAAAGATGGTTCCTCCTATAAAAGTTCATGAAGAAGGATCCTAAGCCCAAACCTCCCCAAAGTCTCCTATCACCTATGTGAGAAGTCCATTAACTAGTTCTACCTCATCCAAAGGAAAAGGCTTCCTACAGGATACAAAGCAGGACCTACAGGAAGCAGAGACAGTCCTACAAGGAACTCTGCTAAACCTACAGGAAACTCAAAAATTGGATGAGGAAAGAAGTAAATAGGAAGAAACAAAGAGAGAGGACCCAGAGCTAAAGGATCATAGTCGTCAACCTAACCTTGACTCCTAATACAAATTTATTGAGGGGGGCAGGATCATTCCACAAAACTTTTCCATTCCATTATTCTTTGAGCTTGATAAAGAAAGGGCCAGAACTCATAGATGGATGCAAATTGTCAAGTCCAAGGGATTGGAGGACATTGGTCACATGGAGGAGAAGGTCAAAGAGATGGGCAGAGAACTAAATAGCTTGAGGGACAAAGAGGCCATCATGAAAAGTCAGTTAGAGGTATAAAATACATGGTTGAAAGGAAAACTACAAGAAAGAGAGAATCATTTTTCATCCATGGCCAGTCTCTCTTTGGAAGCAATCCAGTGCAAGATGTCAAATAAGTCCTATGCACTATACCTTAAAGAACAGTGGCTGCAGTTCAAAATCAAGACCCTAGCACAAAGAGGCACTATGCCATTCCAGGATTATAGACAGCTCATTGATCTTTGTGATCAAATCACATTGGAAGATGGGGCCAAGATGTCTGAGTTTTATTTGCATAACATGGCCTTGATGGACATGAATGTATGGGACCATAATGCAAATCTAGGGGGTTTACAGTTGATGTAGAATTTCCTACGAATTCTCTACAAATCTACCTCTGAGATCTATGTAGAAAATCTAACTGTAGATTAGCTTGATAATGCAATATACCAAAGCAAAATACTATAATCTACTTCTACTATCAAACTTGCGGAAGCTTAAATATCGAGCTAAATCAGAGCTAAACACATATAACTAGAAGAAGAAGAATCAATGCACATGAAACACAAAAAATACTCGGGGGAAAGCCTTAGCTAAAAACCCCACTATCTTTATTATCATACAAGGTGGAAATACATCAGAATTATACAAAGCCTTAGCTCTCACAGCTAGCCAGCTCTCAGTACAATGCTCTTGGATGCTCACTGGCAATCAAAGCTTCTCACAAGCCTTCTACCCTCCAAGCTCTTATTTCCTTGCACAGTTACCTCTGGGATGATCTCCTTCACCCAGTGTAACACTGCTCTCACACACTAGTCTAACACACTATTAGAACTACGCAATCCTGAAGGAATCTTATTCCTTCTGCATGCATGAGTTTCCTTTATAAGAGAAAACATGCAACTGATACTACACTATCCCTTTCCTTAATCTCAACCAAGTCTTTCTCTGAATAGACATGCATGAGTTATTTATGAGAGAATCCTCAATTAGTTGGAGTACACTAGTTTGATGCATGCATGCTTTAACTGACTAAACTCACAATTAGTTCCTCAAACTATTTAGAACTGATTTAACTGGACATAACTCAATAAACTGAGCTAACTAATTACAACTCAAATATAACTCAATCTTATCTCCTTAATTAAGGGATAATATCCTTAATTTAAGGGATAATTGTTGCATGAGTTCAGAAAGACTTCTAACTTGAATTTTTCAAAATATTAATCCATAATTAATTAATTAATTATTTCAAAGCAGTTGGTGAGACTAAATTTGATTTTAATTCAAGGACAAATTAAAATTGGAATATTCTGGATTCTAATTTTATCATTTCTTGTTTCTATTTTCAACACTCCCTCTCAACAAGAAAGGAATTCAACTCGATCCCGATCCTAAACCTTTGGAATGTTCTGCATGCAACACTTCTCTCTAGTCTTGTTGCTCCAGTAACTTCAAAAACAAAAAAAAAAAAACATCCAACCTGAATCGAAATGATGCCTCTGTCATCAAAGTCTCTGACTGTTATTGCCTTTGTCAACTGACAATTCTGTGCTTCTGCTGACTCAGCCTTTCTGCACTATTGTCAATCCTTCTCTGTGCTCTTCAGTATCTGACAGCTCTAGCCTTTGTCACTTTGATCTCTGACTGCATAAATCCCACTGATTCCTCCCACTACTATGTACTTTGAGCTCCCGTAGCAAGGTATGATCCATGAGATAAAACCTCTCAATGGACCCTGCCTAATTTTAGCCTTCTTGGGACTATCACTTCACATCTCCCCACCTCACACCTAGAGGTATGGATGGATGTGATCCTTCTGCTGACTTCTCCAATTGTGGATCCTCCACATTTGTCTCAGACTTCTTCTAGGAATGCATGTTGAGGGGTAATATACTCTCCCTCTCAGCCACCAAGTCTCTAACATTTACCTTGCTCCTCAAGGCTTTTCATGCATCTTGAACTTCAAGAGCATACAAGTTCTTGACTTGTGAACCGATCTGTTTCACCTATCTCATGGTGATGTGTCTAAGGAAAACCTTTCCCTTACTGAAGACAACATCGTAGCCTTGGTCCTCCAACATCACAACCGATACCAAGTTCTTCTTCAGTCCAGGCACATACTTCACATCTTTCAAGGTGATAGGAGCTCCATGCTCCCTTTGAAAAGCAACCGTGCCCACTCCTGAAACACTAAACCTTTCGTCGTCACCCATCTCTATGCACATCTTGAGGTCTTTCTCCTCCAAGGTATTGAATAAAATTTTATCGTCGGTCATGTGGAATGAGGGTCCACTATCAAGATACCAACCACAACCCATCATCGATGACACCATGCATGCGATGAGGGTAAAGTTGATTTTGAACTGAGAGGCTAATGCCTCACCTTCCGATCCTACCGAGGGTTCCTTCTTGGACTTCTCTGATGGGCAATTAGCCACATAATGTCCCATCTGAATTTGAAGTATGATATGAATTTGATTTGCACCTACAACCCCGAACTTCAAACTTCGAATTCTCTTCTTTATATACTGTTCACAACTTCAATAAACTTGGCTCTGATACCATGTACAATTTCCTGCAAATTCTCTACAAATCTACCTCTGAAATCTATGTAGAAAATCTGACTGTAGATTAACTCGATAATGCAATATACCAAAGCAAAATACTATAATCTACTTCTACTATCAAACTTGTGGAAGCTTAAAGATCGAGCTGAACACATATAACCAAAAGAACAAGAATCAATGCACATGAAACACAAAAAATACTCACGGGAAAGCCTCAGCTAAAAACCCCACTATCTGTATTATCATACAAGGTGGAAATACATCAAAATTATACAAAGCCTTAACTCTCACAACTAGCTAGCTCTCAGTACAATCCTCCTGGATTCTCACAGGTAATCAAAGCTTCTCACAATCCTTCTCCTCTACCCTCCAAGCTCCTATTTCCTTGCGCATTTACCTCTGGGATGATCTCCTTCACCCAGTGTAACACTGCTCTCACACACTGCTCTAACACATTGTCAGAACTGTGCAATCCTCAAGGAACCTTATTCCCTCTATATGCATGAGTTTCCTTTATAGGAGAAAACATGAAACTGATAGTACACTATCCCTGTCTTTAATCTCAATTGAGTCTTTCTCTGAATAGACATGCATGAGTTATTTATGAGAGAATCCTCAGTTATCTAGAATACGCTAGGTTGATGCATGCATGCATCAACTAACTAAACTCAAAAATAGGTCCTCAAACTATTTGGAACTAATTTAACTGGACATGACTCGGTAAACTGAGCTAACTAATTACAACTCAAATAAAACTCAATCTTATCTCCTTAATTAAGGGATAATCTCCTTAATTTAAGGGATAACTGTTGCATGACTTTAAAAAGACTTCTAACTTTAATTTCTCCAACTAATTAATCCATAATGAATTAACTAATTATTTCCAAGGAGCTGGTGAGACTAAATTCAATTTTAATTCACAATTTTAATTCAAGGACAAATTGAAATTGGAATATTCTGGACTCTATTTTTATCATTTCTTGTTGCTATTTTCAACAGTTGATGGCTTCAGAATCATGGAAGAACCATGAGAAAGAAAGGGTTGCAGAAATGAAGAAGGCATTGGCAAGAGAACAAACAGAGCCTCTTATGATCAAAGCTGAGCACTCCAATCCAATGGCACTCATCAGTATACATAATTTAATTGCAAATGATCCTCAACTTGCACCCAATTATCTTACTGCCCAATAGCAAGCAATTACACATTTTGAGGAAATGTTCATATTATTAGGGGATGACAACATGCAAGCTTTCCTATGATGATGGAATACATTGCCATACAATTTCAAGATCAGAGAGTACCACTCTCATCAAAGGATGAGAGAAGCATTGAATAGGACACCCATGTACAAACAATCCATCCAAAGGCTCAAAGTCAATTGGATTGTTCTGAAACTCAGTCCCCCACTGCTCTTAGGGATGTTAGAATGAAGGAAGGAAGAGGAAGAAATAAAGCAATGGGAGGAGGTAGAAAAGAAAGCAGGATTTTATGTATAAAGACGAAACCACAACAGAGTTATGGGATGTTAGGGAGGCCACTAGAGCAATGAAAGATAGGGATATTGATTGAGTTGCTCAGAGGATGAGCAACACTTTTAGTAGGGGGTGATGATGAGCCTCATCATTGCGTAATTATATGGGCATTAATTCACCTCCTAGCTTAGTCAAATCAACTCTTCTCACAACTTATTACATGTTTTGATTATATTTTGTTTAATGATATGAGTTAAAGTGAGATATTATGCATAGTGGAATACAATGCATTGAATGCAAGTTTGGAAGAGAAACTCAAGGAATTTTGGTAAGAATAAGGTTTGAAACTCGAATGGGACAAGGGATAGAGATTGTAGGCGGTAAATCCTCCTCATTTACTCCTCCCCCATTCAAATATTCCTCCATTAATCACAGCATCTCAGAGTGCAAGCAACCAAGTCATGAAGATCAAAAGGCAACTGAGAAAGTGATACACAAAGAGTTAGTTCATCTTGAGTTTGGGAGTCGAGCCTCCCTAGATTTAAGGAAGTCATTGGAGACTTTAGTTGTATAAGTAGATAGGCCTAGAGCCTCATTAGGATTCAAATTTTTGTGGTAAAAGCACTAGTTATTTTCGAGCTCCAGACTTATGGAAGACATTGATGTAATTTTCTGTTTTGATAATGAAAATGACCTTTTTCTTGATCCAGTACTGTGTTAACTCAGAGGGCTAAAGCTCTTGGGTTAGGGCCCAACCCTAAAAGCAAAGGCTCCTCTTCTTGTATCTGTATGCTTAGCTTAGTTTCATATATTCATGGTTAAATTGTGTCTAGAAGTATTTCATTACAAGTATTGTGGATTTGATTAGTTGTTTATTAGTTTGCTTCCATTTGTTCTTTACTTCAGTAGCAGGTTACAAGAGATAAAAAGGAGCACCAAAAAGCTGTCAATAGGTGTCTTGGCCTCACGTCTTCCCTTCAGGATCATGATTTGGGGAAAAGACCCTTAAGCAGCCCCAAAAAGACAAATTTCAATTTCCTCATAAGATTTAGAGTTTACTGTACTTAAACCAGCATATGATCATTTTTTGCAAGTGTAGGATTTAGTTTCCATCTCTTCCATCTTCAGTTTTTTAGTAGATCTCATCGATGATTCCATCTTTTTCAGAAATTTTCTTCATGCATGAAGTAGCCAGCTAGTTCATTAAATTCTACTTTTATAGCTTGTTAGAATTCTTCTTGTTTACATGACTTTGTGGAAATTATAAATGTTCGATGCAAAGTAGGTTGTTCAGAAATTTAAAGGGATCTCATATCAGGCAACCACCTTCCAAATTCATCCATCCATAATCATTCCTTTCTCTCACCAAGACCTTCACCAATCTCATCATTTTACATAGAAATTCCTCCAAGCATGTTGAGCGAATCGAACCATCTCCTAACTTTGGATTTGAGTTTTAAGTCATCCTGGGCATTTTCTCACTCCATTTTACCCATCCATCCCCTTCTCTAAGCCTTCCATCACCTCCAAAAACTATCATTTTTCTCTCGGTTGTATCTTGTAGAAATACAGGGAATCCTATAGGTTTCTAGTACATCTTATAGGTTTTCCTATAGTGGCCTGTTTTGAGGCCAAATTAAGAGAAAACCTCTAGGAAGCCACACCAGGTCACCAAAGGGTCTCCCAAACCTCCAAATCATCTCCTAAACCTCCCAACCATCCACCATCATCGCTAAGCCACATGTCACATCACCAAAAGAGATTAGGGTTTACACTTGACTTTCTAGAAAAATAATAAAAGAACAAAACAGATTTATTTCAGTCCTTTACATCCACAATGGTGATATTTGATGTCTTGAACTTCCATGCTTTAGATAGTAGCATTTCATACATGTTGGTTTTGCATTTTTGTAAAGCATAGTTTTTTAGCAGTTAGTTAGAGAAGGGTTTGTTTTTAGCATAGGATTTCAGTCATTTTCTTTATTTGCAGTAGATAAGCTTTCTCTTAGAGTAGATCTCTCTTTATTTCAACGACAATCAAGTTTCTTCTAAATCCATAGAAGTCTAGATTGAAACCGTTAGAGGTCTCTCTCCAGCTGAACAGTGACAAAGGGCAGAACCATCACTTGTACTTGTGTATCACCTCCAAGTTTGTACGAACCCCACGTTGATAAAGTAAACCTAGTAGCTCTAGGAGTTGCAACATCTTTGCTGCAATATTATTTCTCATCAATTTTTGGCATCATTGTCGAACAACCAACCACTACCTCCACCCAGGGAGGTTGAGGAAGAAAGAGAGGAAAGCGTGCTTAAAGTAAATTCACCACCCTTTCTTGAGAGATTAACCCAACCACCCCAACCTACCCCAGAAGAGACAAAACTTTTGGGAGAATTGAAAAACCTATGTGTCAAAATGCCACTTCTCCAAGCTATCAACGATGTACCTATTTAGAACAAGTTGATTAAGGAGAAGTGCTTCAAGCATCTAGGGAGGTGAAAAAGAGATGCCCCTACCATTAATGTCAGTGGACAACTGTCTGACTTAATGTTGGGGCAAGTAATCTATCCAAAGTATTTGGACTCTGGATGATCCAAATTGGATCCTAGAACACTCTCTAAGTTTTCATGAACTCTTTAAAAAGTCATGTCAAGGATTAAAAGTCTTACAAAGATCAAGCTTATCGGAGATATCCTCATAACAGTTGCGATTTGTGATCAGTGCGAAGCAACGAGGACCGTCAGTGAAGTGCGCAGACCGTCGGCCCATGGTAATGCGCATTGTCGCAAATTAGCAAAGGTAGAGGCCATTTCGAGAAACGATGGTAGTTTCTAATATGTGATTAGTGACAAGTCGCTAATCGCATATCGCAGGGCAGACCCCTCAAAGAAGGAAGGGCCGCAAGCCCCAGACAAGAAAAATCATAAAAGATAACGGACATCGTCCCGATTCCATCAGAAACGGGGTCCCACAAAAATCGGCAGAATATTAGAGGGGCTTCGAGTGGTAAGCGTTTCAACTGAGTCTCGCCCGATGCCACACAATGGGTGCCATGTGTCTGACAGAAGAGAGAGAAAACCACTCACATCGGATGGGTAAACATCATGTTACTTAACCGCCCAATATGGATGATGACCGTATGATTTGGAGGCCCCATAGCAACGGCGGAAATGCGATTAGATAGATGACTGGATTTGACAAGGTTAACAGGCAGAGTTGTAACTAGGTCTACCTCATCCAAAAGAAAAGGCATCCTATAGGATACACAGTAGGCCCTACAGGAAGCAGAGGTAGTCCTACAGGAAACTTTGCTAAACCTACAGTAAACTCAAAAATTGGATGAGGAAAGAAGTAAATAGCCAGAAACAAAGAGAGAGGACCCAGAGCTAGAGGAGCATAGTCCTCAACCTAACCTTGAATCCTACTACATATTTATTGAGGGGGGAAGGGTCATTCCACAAAAATTTTCCATTCCATTATTCTTTGAGCTTGAGAAAGAAAGGGCCAGAACTCATAGATGGATGTAAATTTCCAAGTCCATTGAGGGATTGGGGGACATTGGTCACATGGAGGAGAAGCTCAAAGAGATGGGCAAAGAACTAAGTAGTTTGAGGGACATAGAGACCATCATGAAAAAACAGTTGGAGGTAGAAAATACATGGTTGAAAGGATAGTTGCAAGAAAGAAAGAATCAATTTGCATCCATGGCCAGTCTCTCTTTGGAAGAAATCCAGTGCAAGATGTTAGCTATGTTCTATGCACTATACCTTAAGGAACAGTGGTTTCAGTTCTAAATCAAGACCCTAGCACAAAGAGACACTATGACATTCCAGAGTTATAGGCAACTCATTGATCTTTGTGATCAAAGCACATTGGAAGATACGGAAAGATGTCTGAGTTTTATTTGCATAACATGGCCTTGACAGACATGAATGTATGGGACCCTAATGCAAAGCTAGGGGATTTACAGTTGATGGCTTTGGCATCATGGATGAACCATAAGGAAGAAAGGGTTGCAGAAATGAAGAAGGTATTGGCAAGAGAACAAACAAAGCCTCTTATGATCAGAGCTGGGTAGTCCAATCCAATTTCACTCATCAGTACACATAATTTAATTGCAAATGATCCTTAACTTCCACCTAGGTATCTTTCTGCCCAAGAGCAAGCAATTACACATTTTGAGGACATGTTCAGATTATTAGGGGATGACAGCATGAAATCTTGCCTATGATGATGGAATACATTGCCATACAGTTTGAAGATCAGAGAGTGCCACTCTCCTCAAAGGATGAGAGAAGCACTGAAAAGGAAACCCATGTATAAGCAATCCATTCAAAGGCTCAAAGTCAATTGGATTGGCCTGAAACTCAGTCCCCCATTGTTGTTGGGGATGTTAGAAGGAAGGAAGGAAGAGGAAGAAAGAAAGAAGTGGGAGGAGGTAGAAAAGAAGGAAGAATTATATGCACAAGACGAAACCACAACAGAGGCATGGGATGTCGGGAGGCCACTAGAGCTATGAAAGACATGGATATTGATTGAGCTTCTTTGAGGATAAGCAACAATTTCAGTGGGGGGTGATGATGAGCTTCATCATCGAGTAATTATATGGGCCTTAATTCACCTCCTAGCTTAGTCAAATCAACTCTTCTCACAACTTATTACATGTTTTGATTATATTTTGCTTAATGAGATGAGTTAAAGTGAGATATTATGCCTAGTGGAATAATATGCATTGAATGCAAGTTTGGAAGAGAAAATCAAGGAATTTTGGTAAGACTAAGGTTTGAAACTCGAATGGGACAAAGGATAGAGATTGTAGGAGGTAAATCCTCCTCATTTACTCCTCTACCATTCGAATATTCCTCCATTTATCACACCAGTTCATAGTGCAAGCAGCCAAGTCATGAAGATCAAAAGGCAATCGAGCAAGTGATAGACAAAGAGTTAATTTATCTCGAGATTGGGAGACGAGCCTCCCTAGATTTAAGGAAGTCATTGGAGACTTCATTTTTATAAGTAGATAGGCCTAGAGCCTCGTTAGAATTCGAATTTTTGGGGTAAAAACACTAGTTATTTTCGAGCTTCAAACTTGTGTAAGACATTGATGTAATTTTCTGTTTTGATAATGAAAATGAGATTTTTCTTGATCCAGCACTGAGTTAACCCAGAGGGCTGAAGCTCTTGGGTTAGGGCCCAACCCTAGCAGCAAATGCTCCTCTTCCTGTATTTGCATGCTTAGATTGGTTTCATATATTCATGGTTAAATTGTCTCTAAAAGTATTTCATTGCAAGTACTGTGGATTTGATTAGTTGTTTATTAGTTTTCTTCCATTTTTGCTTTACTTCAATAGTAGGTTAGAAGAGATAAAAGGAGCACCAAAAAGCTATCAGTAGGTGTCTTGGCCTAACCTGAGTTGACTCAACTCCTGGATTTAACCAAGATCTTTTACTTTCGTGATGTGATTAGAATTTCCTTTTAAATAGCATAACTAAACATAGGTGCATGTTGTAAAGAAGAGGAACATGACAATCATCAGCACATGAAAACAATATGTTGATAACATAGTTCGTCCAAGGGGGACTATGTCTCCGGGCCTTGGTGTCAAGATGGTGTAGGCCACTGCATTAAGTGTTGTCAATAGTGATAATGTACATAAGAGGTGGTGTCGCTGTCATACAAGAAAAATGCACTCATGTAGGAGTGGCTCCAAGAGATGTTTCGCTATAGGAACTCTCATTCAAAAAAGGACTCTTATTAGTACTACCTACACTCATGCATGATGATAATGAGCATCTAGCCAACAGGGCATAAAAGTTATCTCAATGAAAACATACATGGCGACACATGAGTATCCCATCAACATAACAACAAAGGGATCTCAAACAAAACATGACGAATCATGACAACTAGTACATCCCACAAATGATTCCGCATCACATCAAACAGGAATCATGAGACAAGTAAGTAACTAGATCCCTCATCAAACATCAAACTGCGATCTATACAACACAATGCATCTCGTAGAAAAAAGAAGCACATGAACACACTGCATATACCTCACATCCTGCGACCATTTGAAGAAGAGGATGTCAAATTGTTGAAGCTGGTCATACCATCAATCTCATGGCATCGAATCGCATGGAAATGACTACTCACACATGAATGTTGACACCTACACTCCACTTTGAAAAGTGGTCAAAAAATGAAATGAGCAAATGGAAGATATGAATGCCTCGATTTCTGTGAGTGCTCTTGGCTCCTCCATGCTATTGGGAACACTGACAAATGAGGTTTTTATATAAATTTTTGGGCGAAGTTGTCAACAAAAGGGACGTTTGGCATTGTGTTAAAAATCTCAAGTTATAAGGAGGAGGTCGGGTGGTCAAACCCCGACCTCTCCATGTTAAAACCTTTCTTGTTTTAAGAAACCACAAACATTTTGTTTTAGGGGTTGGGTCTGCATTGGGTAGCCCGCCCCATAACCTCCGCAGATTTGGTGCACTGTGTTTGGAATGGTCGTTGGGCACATTAATGGTTTGTACATGGGGTCGCCCGGTGGGGACTGGCTCACGTGGGATGGTCGGGTTCAATCCTTGTCGGCCCCGCATTAATATATGCGTACATGATGTTCGGTTTGAGGGTGTGAGCTAGGTCCACTGGTGATCTAGGTGGATATTGGTGGCCACCCACTAATTTTACTTGGATCCCCACCAGTGCTTCTTTCAGTTTTTCATTTTCCTTAATTATAGCACAGTTTACTATTTTTAGCAGTTTTTCGGGTCCTAAACTTCCGGAGTTGTTTTGAGGCCCTAAACAATGTTTTTTGGGAATCTACCGCCAATGATTTTTTATCTAAAATCGTCTTTTCCATCATAGTCCTCGGAGATATCTTTCCAACGGGCTATCATGCGCATCAAACGGAGATAATATGACCAATTCACGACCCCGGGAAGTTGGTTGTCCAACTCACCCCAACGGGGCCCACAAACTCTTGGTGTTACATCTCCTCAGGTTAGGGTTTTGGTTGTTTAAGGTTTTCTCTTATTGTTCAATAATAAAAAGGATCTTGAGCCTTATTGTAAGACAGTTCAGAGGCATGTAGCCGCCATATCTCTTCTCAGAGATAAGCTACCATCGCCCTAGCTGGTTTATTTCCATTTCCGTTTGTACGCATATTTCAGTATTTTACAGTAATGAAATGAAGTATTATTTCCGCTGCATATCTGTCTTTATAGTTATCTCTGTATTTTATTGCGTTCTTGTTTAAATTCGGATCAGTGTTATCATAGCAGTCTACTTTTCTTCTCTGTTTTTCTTTGCATGTCCCCAATGAGGTCGGGATATAAGGAGTTAGGGCTTGCATTGGTCGAACCTTTACAAGTCCGGCCTCGCAAATCCCGACGACCTCCCATGGCGGATGAAAAGAAATACGAGGGGGAAGGAGATCCTATCAAAAGCTTGCTTGAAGAAGCCCTCGAGCGACAAAGGAACGCGATGATGGACAACTTTGCTCAAATCCTTCAGCGGCTACCCAGGGGTGACGCATCGACTTCCAACAACAACTCTGGAAACATCACACCATTTAAGGTACAAGTTAATTTTGAAATCCCCATATTCGAGGGTCAGATAGACGTAGATGTTGTTGATAAATGGTTAAATGTGCTAGAGGGTTATTTTTCTGTTCATGATTTTTCCAGTCGGGAAAAGATTATTTTCGCTCTTCTCAAAGCAACCCCCCACGTCAAGGATTGGTGGGAAACCTACTGCGAGCAGAAGGATGAAAGTATAGGCTTACTATTTTCAATCGCACCAACTTTGAATTCATTTCGGGATGCCATCAAGGAGTAGTACTACCCTATCGGAAGCTATGAGGATCAATACATAAAGTGGACCACGCTGCGGCAGGGAAGGGACCAAGACATATCGGAGTTTACTAATATTTTCCATACCCTTCGCACAAAGTTGGGTATCAAGGATACAAAGCAGCATTTGGTACTCAAATACCATGGCTGCCTGCACAAGTACATCCAAGAAGAAATAGAATTCCTGAACATCTCCTTGCTCGGCACGACATACCGATATGCCGTCAAGGTCGAGAAAAATTTTAAACAAAAGAAGCGAGACTTTGGGTCTGCGAATCTGAAACAAGGGAAAGGTGCCTCCAAACCACAAAACAAAGGATAAAGCCAAGACGGGGCGGCCCAAGACAACCTGCCAAAGCTGCAAGCAAAGAACAGTGCCAAGAAGCCGAAAAAGGACACAGGAAAGTGGTGTGAGTTCCATAAGAGCTCTACTCACAACACATGTGAATGTCGAGCCAAGCAGTCACTGTTAGCTGAGCTAAAGGTTTCAGAATCAGATGCATGTTCTAACTCTGAGTCAGAACCCAATAAGGGGAATGAAAAGGGAAGCAGATTATCGATGCGGAGCCCAATGCCACCGTTGCCACCACGAAGATCCAGAAGGAGGAACCTGAAGATCCAGAGGAGGAGGAGCATCTCTTCCACTCCCAAATGTGGGTAAAGGGCTCCCCGCTATAGTTCATTGTCGATAGTGGGAGCCAAAAGAACATCATTTCAGAAAAGGTCATGAAACGGCTGGGCTTGCTGACCACAGCACATCCACAACCATACACCATCGAGTGGCTGCACCAAAGACGGGATCTTCGCGTGAGCCAACAGTCTCGCCTTCCATACAACATCAAGCCCTTCATGGATGAGGTATTGTGTGACATTGCTCCCCTTGAAATTTGTGATGTGTTATTAGGACAACTATACTTGTGGAATCGACATGCTATGTATAAGTTAAGGCCCCGTGTTGTTATTGTTACTTTGGGAAATAAGTTGTACAGGATACCAGAGGTAACACTGCCTACCGCCATCTCTTTGGTTACTACAAAACAATGCAGTAAGCTCATTTCCAAAACCGGGAAATTTGTTTTCTTGATGATACACCCTCAAGAAAAGAAGAAGATGGTGGCCACGACCTCCAGAAAGGGCCCCTCCGCACGACAACTACAGATGGACAAGGTCGTGGAGGAGTATGAGGACATCTTCACCTCCCCCGCAGCGGTTCCTCTACACTGTCAAGTCAAGCACTCCATTGATCTAACCCCAGATCCGTCGCTACCCAATGGACTAATCTATCGGTGCTCTGTTCTGGAGTACAATGAAATCAAGAGGTAGATTCAGGAGCTGCTGCAAAAGGGTCACATCCATCCGAGTTCATCACCCTGTGGGAGCCCGATCGTGCTGGTACAGAAGAAGGATGGGACTTGGAGACTTTGTATTCACTATCAGGCGCTGAACAAGATCACTGATCCGGATTTAAATAGGATCACAATAAAATACAGAGATAACCATAAAGACAGATATGCAGCGGAAAAAATACTTCATTTCATTACTGTAAAATACTGAAATATGCTTACAAACAGAAATAGAAATAAACCAGCTAGGGCGATGGTAACTTATCTCTGAGAAGAGATGTGGCGGCTACATGCCTCTGAACTGTCTTACAGTGAGGCTCAAGAGCCTTTTTATTATTGAACAATAAGAAAAAACCCTAAACAACCAAAACCCTAACCCGAGGAGATGTAACACCAAGAATTTGTGGGCCCCATTGGGGTGAGTTGGACAGCCAACTTCTCGAGGTCGGGAATTGGTAATATTATCTCCGTTTGACGTGCATGATAGCCCGTTGGAAAGATCTCTCCGAGGACTACGATGGAAAAGACGATTTTAAATAGAAAATCACTAGCGGTAGATTTCCCAAAAAAAGTCGTTTAGGGCCTCAAAACAGCTTCGGAAGTTTAGGACCTGAAAAACTGCTAAAAATAGTAAATTGTGCTATAATTAAGGAAACTGAAAAATTGAAAGAAGCACTGGAGGGGATCCAAGTGGAATTAGCGGGTGGCCACCAATATCCACCTAGATCATTACTAATTCAGATCTTAGGGGGAAGGCCCATAAGATCTGAAAGATTGAAATGGATCTTGGGGTATAGACCCCCAAGATCTGAAAACTTGAATTTCCAGAAGAAAAAGAGGAGAATGCCCAATAAACAACACCACAAAGAAAATTTTTATTAAAACCAATAATAACTATAAAGGCTACATTGTGGCGGACAATCTGTCTTTTTACAAAATGTGACTTGTTACTTATAGCATTTTTTAGTTACAATACCACGGGTCAATTCCATGGGTGAATGAATACCATGGGTGGATGTCAGAATACCATGGAAAAATACCATGAGTGAATGAATACCATGGGTGGATGCCACTTACAATACCATCGGTAAATTCCATGGGTGGATGAATAATATGGGTAGATGAATACCATAAGTTGATGCCATTTTCCATTCGGATCATTCCTCCCTCCTTAAGAAGCAATGGTCCCCATTGCATAAAGTTCCCTCCTGCAAAGCCTTTGTTGAATTTGAAGAGCCACTGAAGATAAGGGTTTTATGTGGTTAACCCATAACCATGATGAACGAAGATCCGAGGATAGCAATACCCTGTAATGCCTGTGACCAACTGTGGTTCTAACAGTGTGCGGCCTAGCAAATGGACTTTTGCAGAACAATTCACACCCACAGAGTTAAATCCAGATTGCATGGAACAAGCTATAACTGATCGGATCATGGACACACAGATCAAGCACACTCACCAATAGAATATCCAATTGTATCGAGTTGTCAAAGTAGGCCAACTCCTTCACCAGGGCAAGTGGCTCACCAGGGACCAAGTTCAGCAAAAGTTCCCTCATCTCATGGAGGAACTCAATGCAATGGGGACCATTGCTTCCTAAGGGGGCAGGAATGATTCGGGTGGATATTGGTGGTCACCCACCAATTCCACTTGGATCCCCACCATTGCTTCTTTCAATTTTTCAGTTTCCTTAATTGTAGCACATATTACTATTTTTAACATTTTTTGGGTCCTAAACTTCTGGAGTCGTTTTGAGGCCCTAAACAACGTTTTTTGGAAATATACCGCCAGCAACAAGTTGCCCAAAATTATATTTTTGTCGTAGTCCTCAGAGAGATCTTTCCAACAGGCTATCATGCATGTCAAAAGGAGATAATATGACCAAGTCACGACCTCAGGAAGTTGGTTGTCCAACTCACCCCAACAGGGCCCATAAACTCTTGGTGTTACATCTCCAAGAGGTAGGGTTTTGGTTTTTTAGGGTTTTCTCTTATTATTCAATAATAAAAAGGCCCTTGAGCCTCATTGTAAGGCAGTTCAGAGGCATGTAGCCACCACATCTCTTCTCAGAGATAAGCTACCATCACCCTAGCTGGTTTATTTCCATTTTTGTTTGTAGGCATATTTCAGTATTTTACATTAATGAAATGAAGTATTATTTCCGCTACATCTCTATGTTTATGGTTATCTTTGTAATTTGTTGTGTACCTGTTTAAATCTGGATCACACGTGGCAAGCATATTCAACCATATTAGGTGGTCTAAAGGGCTATAACCAAGTGACACGTGTCACCTCTAAGAAGTTGCCACGTTGCAGTAATGATGTCATATCAAAGGTCGCATATCGGAGATTGAAGGTGTCGGCACTTTGTAACACTTGATACATGAAAAAGTTTGGATAAGGGGGCTCTGATATTGGGCTGGCACCATGGTCACAAAGACTCAAAGATCCAAAGGCACGGATATGGGGTCGAGCACCAAGAGCTATGGTCCGATATGGTCCTTACACCATCACCAAGGTTGTGGGAGACAATGCATTTGAGCTCCGCATTCCCCCATTCCTTGGCTTGCACCCAGTGTTCAATGTGGACCGCCTTCGGTCATACTTTCCACCATTACTAGACACATCCAACATTGTAGAACAACTCACACCCACAGAGTTAAATCCAGATTGCATGGAACAAGATGCAATTGATCAGATCATGGACACATAGATCAAGCACACTCGCCAGCAGAATATCCAACTGTATTAAGTTGTCAAAGCAGGCTAACTTCTTCACCAGGGCAAGTGGCTCACCAGGGACCAAGTTCAGCAAAAGTTCCCTCATCTCATGGAGGAACTCAATGCAATGGGGACCATTGCTTCCTAAGGGGGGAGGAATGATTCGGGTGGATATTGGTGGTCACCCACCAATTCCACTTGGATCCCCACCATTGCTTCTTTCAATTTTTCAGTTTCCTTAATTGTAGCACATATTACTATTTTTAGCATTTTTTGGGTCCTAAACTTCTGGAGCCGTTTTGAGGCCCTAAACGACGTTTTTTGGAAATATACCGCCAGCAACAAGTTGCCCAAAATTATATTTTTGTCGTAGTCCTCAGAGATATCTTTCCAACAGGCTATCATGCATGTCAAAAGGAGATAATATGACCAAGTCACGACCTCAGGAAGTTGGTTGTCCAACTCACCCCAACAGGGCCCATAAACTCTTGGTGTTACATCTCCAAGAGGTAGGGTTTCGGTTTTTTAGGGTTTTCTCTTATTATTCAATAATAAAAAGGCCCTTGAGCCTCATTGTAAGGCAGTTCAGAGGCATGTAGCCACCACATCTCTTCTCAGAGATAAGCTACCATCACCCTAGCTGGTTTATTTCCATTTTTGTTTGTAGGCATATTTCAGTATTTTACATTAATGAAATGAAGTATTATTTCCGCTACATCTCTATGTTTATGGTTATCTTTGTAATTTGTTGTGTACCTGTTTAAATCTGGATCACACGTGGCAAGCATATTCAACCATATTAGGTGGTCTAAAGGGCTATAACCAAGTGACACGTGTCACCTCTAAGAAGTTGCCACATTGCAGTAATGATGTCATATCAAAGGTCGCATATCGGAGATTGAAGGTGTCGGCACTTTGTAACACTTGATACATGAAAAAGTTTGGATAAGGGGGCTCTGATATTGGGCTGGCACCATGGTCACAAAGACTCAAAGATCCAAAGGCACGGATATGGGGTCGAGCACCAAGAGCTATGGGCTATATCGGAAGTGGGAATATTGCATTTCGAAAGTTAAATCATTGATTTGAAACTTCAGATGAGAGGGGCTTTGATATTTGGTTAGCGCATGGTCAAGAAGAACTTAAAGAACCAAGGGCGTTAAGCACTTAACAAAGGAAAAATAGCCCATGACAAGATAAAAATTGCTCTAACACCTCAAGGCTAAGCGGAAGGTCACGACCCTCAGTTATATGTTGAGAAATGCAGGAAGGTCTAAGCGGAAGGTCACGACCCTCAGTTATATGTTGAGAAATGCAGGAAGGTCTAAGCGGAAGGAGCTCATCATATCAGAGGTTGGCAATCAGAAGATTAGAATATTGCACCACTGTGAATATTGCGATATGAAATCATTCCAGAAGGAAGTACAGGGATTTAAAGAGCATATGGGTCGACAACTGCGAGATTGAATGTGGCAAAAGAGAAGTTGGTCTCGGGATTAGTGGTGATTGTTAAATATCATTGGTCAAGGAAGCAAGGACCACAATCTTCAGGAAATAGTGTTGGGTATGCCTTGAGGTGAGACAAGATAATCATGTGCTCTGATGCACGTCTCAGTGAGTTAAGTGGATGAATGAGTTGGCTACCATAAAATAAATGCAACTTAATAAAGTTGGTTCATGGAGTTAGATGGATCAGCAGAAAACTCTGGGACAAGGCAACAAGGACAATAATCCATAGAGAAACCATGGCGAAGTACTTTGAAACCATGAATAAGCATGGAGAGCCTCAGTGACAAGAATGTTGTTCACAGAGAGGATTGTGGTTGGTTGGAGTGTGCAGGTGAATTCTCAGTATAGAGAAACTTTTAGGTGCCCATTCTCATGGTTAACACAGTGGCAGAGACCAAGTCAGACGCAACAACATAATGGAAGATCCATACCGAGGTACACTCGCATAATGTGAACGCGGGACAATGTGGCAACATCGATGGGGGGCAACAAAGGAACAAAACCCAAAAGCTTAGATGATAAAAGTGGGGTGAAGTAGCATAGTTTCTAGAGAGCTAAGAGGAAAAGATTTGAGAGTGTGCACTACTATGTAAGGCTGAGAGAGAGCTTGTTCTGCAAAGAAAGGCCAAGAGTGCCTACGCAAAGGTAAGAGACCCCAAGAGTTGTGTTGTGTGAGCAAGGCAGAAGTTTCCTACGTGTTGTGTGAGCAAGGCCGAAGTTGCTTGTGTTGTGTGAGCAAGGTCATAGCTGCCTATGTTGTATGAGAAAGGCCGAAGGTGACTGTGCAGAGAAAGAAGACCAAGAGATGAGGTTGTGTTGTGGAAAGTGAGAGATTGAGAGCTGACTGTATGCAGATGAAGAGCAGAGACAAGAGAGTTGCGTGGACTGTGATGAGTGACTGCTATTGAGCAGATTAGTGTGTTGATACAGAGTGAGCAGAGCAAGCAGAGGTGCAGAGAGTTTTGCATGGGCCGAAGGCTATGAAGAGAACAAAGCTGACATCAGGCAGACTGGCTGCCAAATTATAGAGAACATTCAATTCCTATTTTAGTGTGGGTTGGAGCCTACATATATGAAGTTGGTGCTTCCATCTCTAGTGTGTGCTTGAGAAGGATTGGGGGTTGGTGCATTTTGCAAGTTGGTGTTTGCATAAATCCAAGGAGTTGCAAGTTGGTGCTTGCAACAAATTTGTGAAGTTTGTGCTTCACATGGTGCTTCTGGTAATCTTGACAGGGATCTACAAAAAGAGGGAGTTGGTGCTTCCTGCTAGTGGATGCTAGCAAACAATCAAAGGGAGTTGGTGCTTCCTGTGAGTGGTGGCTTACAAAACAAATTGATGTAATAGAGTAGGTGCTCTTATTTTACATCAATAACAACAACAAGCTTTTGTGGATTTTTCCCGAAAAGGTTTCCATGTAAAACCTTGTGTCTCATGTGTATGATGCTCATGGTGTGTGCGTGTATGTTGATTTCATATTGCTGCCATATTATGTGTTGATGCTGAGTAGATGGATGGTTGCAAAGTTTGAATAAGAAAAGTAAATTGGCATAAAGAAATGAAAATTAGCCTTAACATTGATTCACCCCCCTCTTAGTATTAACATTGTTTCCAACATTTGGTATCAGAGCCAAGTTCCTTCAGGAATGACTTAATCGTTAGAAGGTAGATCAAAGGGAAACAATGGCTAATCGAGTTTGACTAACGGTAGAAGGAGTTCCTTTTTTAAATGGATCAAACTATGATCTCTGGAAGGTTAGAATAGTAACCTATTTAATGTCCTTATATGCTGACATGTGGCTCTCCATATTGAATGGAGAAAAGAGTGAGTCGAATGAAGAAACCCAAAAGATTATCATGAAGGGGATATCTAAGTCAGATGCTAATAAAGTGAGGCATTGTGAGTCAGAAAAGTAAGTTTTGGATAGAATGCAATGTATGTATGGTGAAGATAGCCATGTGGCTCAAGAAAAGGCCGAGGAGCCTTACTTCTCTAGCAATGAACCAAAACATGGAGAAATTGTTGCTCATCAGACTTGTGTTTATGATGAAGATGTCTTAGAGGAGAGACCATGTTGCTCAGAAGGTATGTTATTGCTTTGTGATAAATGTAAAGATATAAGTCATTCATTATCTAGATGTTCATGTGAATCACTTGAAGATAGAGAGAGTCATGCATCTAGTAGTTTTAATGAAGATAGACCCATTTTAGTAGCAATAACAAATAAGGGATCCTTTGAAGGAGAAGAGAGTACATCTTGTGGGGAGAATAGGGGTATAACTAAAAGTGATGAAGAAGGGACAACCCTTAGACCTGTGGAAGACTCCATGGACATGAATATGGGATTAGATCTCTGTGATAACTCGTCTAGCATATAAATGAAAGGATCCTTCTTAGAAAGAAGTTGATCTCTGCTCTAAAGGTGATCAAGGACCTATCAAAGGAAAATATCAAGCAAGAGGAGAAACTGGAAAGTTATGAGCTTGAGAATGGAAGGTTGAGAAAAACATTAGTTGATCTAAATGCTCAATAAGAAGAGGTTAGCGGACTGAATGGAAAGTTAACCAATCAGGTGGGTGAGAAGGAAGCTTATTGCGGGAGACTACAAAAAGAGGTAGTCTCATTGAGACATGACTTAGAAAAGTAAAAAATAGAGTTGTCTCAATATCAAAAGCTTGGGGGGGGGGAATAAAGGCCTTGAATGTGATTCTTGTTAAGCAAGATCCCCTCTCATCAAGGTTGATTTGGGTTTCAAAGAAAAAACAAGCTCCAAGATGGTGAAGACTAAAGGGTCAACTTCCCAGGTAAAGGGAGTCCAAGGTTCCAACAACAACAAAGGAAAGGAAGTTTTTGGACAACAACCACAACAAGGAAAACAACAACAACAAAAGAAGAGAAGGCAGCAACAGAAGGATAAGATGCAGCAACAAGCAAAATAACAAAAGAGAGCTAGGGAGATGAAAGAAAAATTGCAAGGCAGTAACGCAAATTGTCATGGAAGGCACATAAAGAGCCAACATTGGCCTTTTCCTACTCAAGGAAAAAGCCTTAAAAGAAAAGGTAACCTCTGTCATCAAAGCCTTTTTATGGGTATTGTTTTTCTTGCAACAATTTTGGACATAAAGACATAGACTGTAGATGGCATGCAAGGAAACGAGATGTGTCGGGTAGCAGCAACCCAAGAATGCACAAAAAGGTTAGGAGAAAGAATGTTGGCCAAGATAGGAGTTTTGACAAAAGAGTTGTCAAAAAGAGTAACTCCTCTGCCCCGGTCCTAAGCCATTTTAAATGCTACAACTGTGGAAATCTCGGGCACAAGAGAGTTGGCTATAGAAATAAGAAGAAATAGCACGCTCCTCAGTGTATGCATGTGAATGTAGCAGCTCAGGGTTTGAAGACAAGCACAAACAATGGAGTTGAAAAATACAGACTTGTTTTCAATGCTCTGTGTCAAAAGGGCAAGATGAAAAGAGGAGGAAGAAATAAGAAGAATGATTCTCTTACCCGTGTGACGGACCTCTTCGTAAGGCAGAAAGGCATCAAAAGGATTTGGGTGAAGAAAGAGGAGGTGAAAGAAAAGTTTCCTCTGTCCATGTGCAATTGAGAAGAAGCCCAAACAGGGGCAAAGAAGAAGCTGGAGATAAATGCTTCTGTCAAGACTCGACCATTGAAGGTCTGGAGGAAGGAGGAGGATGATCTGCTCAGGGGGGAGTGATCCTCTGTTTCTCTTCAGTGAAGGAAGATAATGGCCTCAAGGGAGGCCAAATAAGTCAGATGCATGAAGCCAAAAGGAATAAACAAAAAGGTGCATCTGATTGTGAAGGTATGGTTGTGTTTTCTTGATAATTACAAGAATAAATTGATTTATTTTGAATGTATCAACATTGAAAAGGAGGAGTGCAACTAGCATGAGGAGTACACAACAATATCTTATGTTGTGGTAAGAATATGGGGTGTAGTGGACTGACAAGAAGCTCACAGTTAAGTCAGGTCCATAGGATCAATCCCTACACAAGAGGCGAGAAAGTTGTTGCAGGAGATCAAGATCATTGGCTCAGGGGGAGCTGCTTTGATAAGCAGTAGTAGGCAACAATGGGCAGCCTCAGAAAGGGAGATTGCTAAGCAAATGAAAGTTTTTCATCTTTGGTGCAATACCCTTATTTCATTTAAGTTGTAAGTTTAACTATGCTTAATAGTCTTGTGTTCATGAAACACAATTGGTGCAAGCTTTCCATGTCCCTTAGCCCTAAATTGGTATCGTTGTGTCAATTGGTTGTGTTGGGCTCATGTTGAGTAACCTTGTGTGCAAATGGAAATTTATTTTTCAAAAAAGAAATATTAGAATTTGCATCATACATTGTTCCATTTGTTCCTTTGGAGCAATTGGTATTAGTTGAAAATTAGTCCCTACTGTATGAGTATGATCTCGAGGGGAGAAGTGGAGATGCTCAAATAACGTGAGCACAGTCTCAGAAGCAGCAACAACATCGAAGAAGTGTGAGCCAAAATGTATCGTCATTAATTGGTATTTGCAACAACAACAATACCATGAGAAGTTTAATGGGTATCAATCTTTTTGATTCAAAAGATGCATTGGTGGAGAGATTGCTCAGCCAACAGCCATAAGTTGTCCAAAACTGGAGGCATTCAAATCAAAGGCAGTATATGTTCAGGGGGATCATATTACACATGCCCAATTTATGGAGCAGCAACAATGATAGTCTTGGAAGAGATTTTTGCGAGGAATAATGCACATCTCAACAACTAGACTCTAGTCTTCACAACCAAGTGATTACATGGGGAGAGAAAGGTAGCTTGTAGCCCCTTGCCATTTATGTCAAAGGTGGAGAGAATTTGTGGAGAAGTTTTGATGGCTTGTGCAGAAGAAAGCAAGCCATTGGTGTCTCATGCAATGACATGTGTGGAAGCAACATGAGCTTTGGCCATCACATGAAGAGAAGGATGGAGTGTTGCCATTAATGCCAAAGGGGGAGATTATTGGACAATTGGCATTTTCTGGATGGCCAGTGGCCTAGTGAAGGCATATGAAAGTGTGTTGGCTTTAATGTCAATAATCATGCTGGGAAGATGTGTTGGGTAGTTGGCATTTCCTAATTGTTGGCAGGAGTGTTGGCATTAATGTCAACCGAACTAGCTTGGATGCTTGTTGCAACAAATGTTGGCAATGATGGCTAAGGAGGAATCTCATGGTAGCTACAAGCTTCATGCATAAAATCGTCACAGTAGTAGGCTTATTGGAGAAGCCATAAAATGATGATTATAGTGATGAACCAGATGAAAATCCATGATAGTTGCAAGCTTCATGCAAAGGGCATGGTGGGTGTGATTTCAGTTGTCTAGAGAGTCAAGGAGAAAAAGAGTGGCAAAGAGTTTAGAGCCATATTAGAGGTATTATATCGGCTCAAAGCCTACATAGGACACTCTCCATTAGAAAGTGCTCTGGAAGAGATTTCCAACGATATGTGGAAGTCCATAAATGGATTCCTAGTTCAAAATTTATGGCCTGCTGAAGTTCAAAGATTTGAAGCCTTAAGGAGGAAGGAATATCGGCATATCAAAGATCGACGATCCAGCATATTGGAGATTGGAAGATTGAAGGTCAGTGTATTGGTGCATCGGCGATCAAAGGTCAACATATTGGCACATCAAAAGATTAGGAGATCGGTGGTCAAGCGTATCGGCATATTGGAGATCGACGAACCAACATATCGGTATATCAGCGATCAGAGGTCAACATATCAAGCATATTGGTGATCGAAGAATCAGAACCTCTTAAAGTGAGAACCTTTTAAAAGTTGCAATATGGGTGAAGCATCGATAGCGTTAAAATCTGTCGGGAACGCCGTTAAAATATTAACAAAGGATTTGATCGCAAAACCAAGGATTGGCGGGTCCTCCTCTCTCTCCTCTATTAGGACACATGGCAGGATGTGATTGACTCCGATAAGGACACATGGCAATGTGTCGTTGGCTCTGATAAGGACACATGGCAGGATATAATTGGCTTTGATAGGGGACAAGTGGCAGTTGATGTCAGCATGACGTGGCAGGCATATTCAACCATATTGGTTGGTATAATGGGCCATAATCAGGTGACACGTGTCATCTCTAAGGAGTCACCACATGGCAGTGATGACATCATATCGAAGGTTGAGGATGTTGACACTTTGTAACACTTGATACTTGAAAAAGTTATGATAAGGGGGCTCCAATATTGGGCTGACACCACAGTCACAAAGACTCAAAGAACCAAAGGTGCGGAGCTGGGGCCAAGCACCGAGAGCTATGGGCTATATCGAAAGTGGGAATATTGTAACTCCAAAGTTAAATCCCCGATTAGAAACTTCTAATGAGAGGGGCTCCGATATTTGGCTAGCGCATGGTCAAGAAGAACTTAAAGAACCAAGGGCATTAAGCACTTAACAAAGGAAAAATAAACCTTGACAAGATAAAAAGTGCTCTAGCACCACAAGACTAAGCGACAGGTCACCACCCTCAGTCCTATGGTGAGGAATGAGGGAAGGTATAAGCCAAAGGAGCTCATCATATTAGAGGTTGGCAATCGGAAAATTAGAATACTACACCACTGTGCAGATTGTGATATGGAATCGCTCTGGTAAGGAAGTATAAGACTTTAAAGAGCGTATGGATCGACAACTGCAAGATTGAATGCGACAATAGAGGAGTTGGTCTCAGGATTAATGGCAACTGTCAAAGATCGTTGGGTCAAGGCAGAAAGGACCATGATCTTCGGGAAAGGGTGTTGGGTCTGCCTTGAGGTGAGACAAACTATCCATGTGCTGTGATGCACGTCTCAGTGAGTTAAGTGGATGAATGGGTCGGATACTATAGAACATATGCAGATTAGTGGAGTTGGTTCATGGAGTTAGATGGATCAGGAGAAAACTATGAGATAAGGCAACAAGGACAATGATCCACAGAGAATCCATGCTGAAGTACTGTGAAATCATGAATAAGCATGGAGAGCCTTAGTGACAAGAATGTTGTTCACAGAGAGGATTGTGCTTTGTTGGAGTGTGCAGGTGGACTGAGAATTCATTCTCAGTATGGAGAAACTATCAAGTTCCCATTCTCATGGTTAATGTAGTGGCAAAGACCAAGTCAGACGCAACAACATAATGGAAGAGCCATGTCGAGGTACACTTGCGCAGTGTGAACACAGGACAATGTGGCAACATCAATCGAGGGGGAATAGAGGAAGAAAACCCAGAAACTCATATGAGAAATGTGGGGGGAAGCAGCATAGTTTCCAGAGAGATAAGCGGAAAAGATCTGAGAGTGTGCACCACTATAAGGGTGAGAGAGAGCCCATTCTACAGAGAAAGGCTGAGAGTGCCTATGTAAAGGTAAGAGACCCTGAGAGCTACATTGTGTGAACAAGGAGGAAGTTTCCTTTGTGCTGTGTGAGAAAGGCTGAAGTTTCCTGTGCTATGTGAGCAAGGTCATAGTTGCTTGTGTTGTATGAGAAAGGTTGAAGGTGTCTATGCAGAGAAAGAAGTTCGAGAGTTGAGCCTATGCTGTGGAGAGCAAGAGGCCGAGAGTTGATTGTATGTTGATGAAGAGAAAAGAACAAAGAGTTGCGTGGACTATGATGAGTGACTACTATTGAGAATATGGGTGTACTGCTACAGAGTGAGCAGAGAAAGTAGAGGTGCAGAGAGTGATGTGTGGGCCGAAGGCTGTGAAGAGAACGTAACTGACATCAGGCAGAGTGGCTACCAAATTATAGAGAACATTCAATTCCTATTTGAGTGTGGGTTGGAGCCTACATACAAGAAGTTTATTATTCCATCTCTAGTGGGTGCTTGAGAAGGCTTGGGGGTTGGTGCCTCTTGTAAGTTGGTGCTTGCATAAATCCAAGGAGCTGCAAGTTGGTGCTTGCAACAAATTTGTGAAGTCGGTGCTTCACATGGTGCTTTTCGTAAGCTGGACAAGGATCTAAAAAAAGAGGGAGTTGGTGCTTCTTGCTAGTGGATGCTAGCAAACAATCAAAGGGAGTTGGTGCTTCTTGTGAGTGGTGGCTCACAAAACAGATTAATCTAATAGAGTAGGTGCTCTTATTTTACATCAATAACAACAACAAGCTTTGGTGGTTTTTCCCTGAAAGGGTTTCCATGTAAAGCCTTCTGTCTCATGTGTATGATGCTCATGGTGTGTGCTTGTATGTTGATTTCATATTGCTGCCATATTATGTGTTGCTGCTGAGTAGATGGATGGTTGCCAAGTTTGAATAAGAAAAGTAAATTGGTATAAAGAAATCAAAATTAGCCTTAACATTGATTCACCCTCCTTTCAGTATTAACATTGTTTCCAACACCTACAATTTCGCACATTGGGCGGGAGTGTAGGACATAATTGCACGCTGGTTTTGGGTTTGCTGCGCTCAAGCCAGGTTTAGGCCGAATTGGAGGATGATTATCTATAGAATTTGGGAAAAACTTGAAATAGTCATAACTTACTCAATTTTTGGCCAAATGAGGCGCAAAAAGAACCAAAATGGGGGTTTTTGATAGTGTTAGATCCATTAGAGACATAAATTTTTCTATTTGAGCAATTAAAAAGCATGTAAAAATGTTTTTGATCATTTTAATGAAAGAGGCCCTGCATTGGAAGTTGGACCAGGAGATGTAGCCCAGGGGAGGGGTAAACTCCTTTATCATTCTTTGTGTTATGTGTTTCAGATATGACTATTTTTTTTATGTTTGGCTATAAATTGTGGTTAAAATTTACTTTTTTATGTGTTTATTAAACCAATCCTCTACCTAAAACACATATAAATTTAACTTGCAAATTGTTAAAAATATTCAAGTTTACACATTCAGATCATTTTAGTATCAGAGCAACAGGTTATTATGAAGGTTTGATTTCTTTGCAAGTGTTTTTTTTTATGCTTACAAGGTTAAAGCTCAAAAGAGGAGAAGGAGAAATTTTGGAGCCAAGATCTCAAATTGTTTCAAGGAGAACAAACACACCTCAAGCTTCAATAGTCATGGCACGTGAAGAAGGTCATGAAGGGATGTTTGAAGATGAGAAAACTTTCAGAAAATAATTCTTTGAGATGTCTGAGATGGTTAAGGTTCTTTGTGAAGAGAGGAATTCTAGATTGTATAGAGAGATCTCAAAGCCTCCAAAATGAGATGGAGGAAAAGGAGACAAGCCTCCAAAATGGAATGGAAAGAATGGTGACAAACCACCACCTTCACCTCCATCCTCATTCTCATCTTCATTGTTATGAAACTAGCTCACAAAAATATAGAAAAGATAGATCAACACCTTAGAAATAAGCCTCTTCGAGGGGGCAACCTCCTTTACATTACACAAATGAACAATTCTTAGACGATTCAAATGACAAAACCTCCTTTCTATATATAGGAGTCTACGCGGTCACAATATAACCAAGCCGACCTAACAGTAATAATATAAAGGCACAAAAATAACAATAGAGGGATTCTATGGGGCACAATAATAGCAATACGGGGGCAATAGGGGCACAATAATAACAATAAGGGATAAAAAGACAATAATAATGGGGGGATCACTAATATTATAGGGACCTAACATGCCCCTCTCATTCAAAAAAGTGTTGTCCTCAATGCTTGAGTAGATTTGGATGCTTCTGTATAAAATTCTCATCCTCCCATGTGGAATCTTCAATGGGTAAGTTCTTCCACTTGATGAGATACTCTGAAATTGATCTATTTCGTAGCTGTCAAGTTCTTGTTTCTTTGACTGCTTCAGGTTCCAATATGATTTTTCCTTCCTCATCAAGTTCTGGCAATATTGTCTAAATTGGAAGCTTGTCACCTATAACCTTCTTTAAGCATGAAACATGGAAAACTGGGTGCACTTGAGAAGCTGCAGGAAG
>APFE030030334.1:0-19498 GCA_000404065.3 Pinus taeda | reverse complement strand
GATAATTTAGTAAATGCAATAATCAATTATAGGATGAAAAGGAGTATCTCTTCGAGGGTTTACCCTTCATTTTTTATGAGTGCCTATGTGATGGATGTAATTTGTTTTGGTTCAAATTGTTTTGTCATGGGATGGAAGTGGACTGTGAAGGATCATCCTCCCATTTATATATAACATAATGACATGTGGGAGTCTCATTTTCTCCCCCATTTTTATAGAATTTGTCATGGAGTCATGCTACCTATCCATAAACAAGTTTACAACCAAAATGCCCATAGGTTTTATAAAGACGTTGAAGTGGATATCCTCTCAGTGGCCAAATGGTTTGGAGAGGAGACATTAACATATATTAGAGTATTTGGGAGCATTTCCTCACCGCATGTCCTTCCATACTATGTCCCAGACAAATTGATGGCTAGAGAGATAGCCTACCAAACATTGAGTGAGGGTGGGGTGAGAAAATGATTAAAGGAGTAGAAAAAGGCCATTTGGCCTACATTTCTGTTCGAGTGTGGAGCATTTTCACTGCATGATTTTTGGCATGCATGCAAATAAGCAGAGATAATGAAATCTCTAAAATTACCTAAATTCCCAGGAAGGCAGTATGACCCAGATGGCACTACCAATGCCTTCACTACCCTGGTGAAAGTGAAGGCATTCAGTCATGAGGAAGATACATTTGATGATGTCTTCCTATAGAAAGAGACATTCATAGATGTGGAGCACATGGCATCACTACTTTTTGACCCAGAAGAGCTTGAAGACTTTCATGAATACAAAGAAAAGAGATTGCTAAAGTTTCGATTGGACCAATTACAATATGAACCAATAAGGGAGCCAACCTCGAGTGTAAGCCTAGAAGATAGCTCTAGAGAAACCTCTAAAGATGTTTCGGAAGTAGAGTCCCAAGAGAAGTCTACCAGGGAATCAAAACACTCAAAACAACAGTCACAAAATGGGGGAAGTAAAGAAAAGGAGTCAAAAAAGGATACAACTGGATCTATAGAAAAATAAGTTGAGAAAACCTCAGCTAAAAAATAGGCTCAAATTCACTCCACCTCCACCCAGTAAACAAAATTCCCTGTGATTGATTTAGAAAAATAATGGGAGAATTTTAACAAAAAACTCCATACAGAGGGACAAGCACTTAAGCTATAGACTCCACAACACAAAGCAACTCAAGAAATTACAGTAGAGAAAATTGTAAGTACTCAAGAAGTAGAGCACATTCCTACCACTCGTACCTCTAAAACTGTTTTGAGAATTGAGGAGATTCCTCTGGAAAGATTCACCCATTACCCCATTTGAGAACCTTACTAGACTATTGTAGTTTGCAGGAGCCTATGCTACAATGACTATTGATAAAGAAAAAGAGGTACAAATGTTGCTCAGAGAAAAGGAAAATAAAATTCTATTGTTGGAACAATAGTTAGAGAAAGAAAAATCTAACCAACAAGTAGAATTACAAATAGCCAAGCTCCAGCAAGAATTCGAGCAGATGCAAATAAAACATCAAGCTAGCTTAGCAGAAAAGGAAGCACGGATACAAGTAATAATAAATAAGTATGAGGATAGTCCGAAAATTGATCAATTGATAATTAAAGTGCTCAACCTTAACTCCCAGTAATGCACCAAAAAGAACTTCTATGCCAGAAGGTCTCGCAGTTGAGTCCTTATTATGACACTAGTGACAAGTTAACGAGTCATGTCATTGACATGAGACTTGAATATGATGAAGTCTTGAAAATAGTTTCCAACTTCATGACTTGGTATAATTCAGAGGATGGGAGAAAGGCTGATTTACCTAAATTGGAGGAGTCACATAAAGAAAATATATTTGTAGATTGGGATTCTCAGCTTAGACAAGTAAGAAAGGAAACAACAGTGGTAGCAGCAGCAACAAATAGTGTTATTGAAAACATCAATGAGAATTTACACAATGCCAACCTAGTGGCATATATTGTACCAGGTTTTCTTCCAAATGTTAAATAGCTCGAACAACAGTGGAGGCAGGCAACACAGGAAAAAGAGGAAGAAATTAGGCAAATGACCAAGTTAAACTGGGAAGCGTACTTGCAATATTTAGGTAAACCTTATAGCCAGTGGATGATCCTACGATGCCTAATCAGTTCCACATAGAAAATGGTGCCAGAACTGATAGATTATGTGTTCACTGGGAAGTTGAAATCTATAATCGTCTGACTGACATAGCTCAAACTAATGATGAACATCTGCGATCTCAAAGATCAAATGCAAACGAATTAGTCATCATGTTTTAGTTCTATTTTAGTTTTGTTTCACATAATTTGAGGAAGGTCATTTAAACCTCCTCAACTATTTTTGTAATAATATATTCTTAGGAATTATAATTTAGTAAACCACTCTCATGCATTTAGAGAGGGGTCCAGAAATTTTATTAGAAAAAATCTTCAAAACATACACTTTTGTCCCTCTGAGGAAGTTCTGGTGAAATGGATGGAACAAGATTTATTTTCACTTTATCTATCATATTCTACTGAAATTGCACTTCTATACTCTTAGATGGTGTTGGATTGATTGGAAATAGGTTGATATTGCTAAAACACATGAGAAAAACTTATTACAAATGGTACTTTTATCTTGTGATTTTGTTTTATTTTGTCTATTATGCAATCAATTTTTCTTCAAATTGTTTATGTATGAAAGTTTAAATATTGGTTAGCATTATTGCACTTTTGTATGGTGATGGCCTAAATTTTATGTTGGATATCTGAATAATTTCTTATGCGATATATCTTTCACAATCGTTTTAGAAAACTATTTATCGCAAACGATTATTTTTAAAATGATTTCATTCCTTGTTACAGTTGAATGATCTTTATTACCAATTTCTCTAGGACATTATTGTAGATCGCATATTTCAATTTTATTCTTGGGTATAGTCATAGCTAGATAGTGTTTAAATTAGGATATATGCATGTGATTATTAGTTTAGATTAGATTAATTTTAGCTTAAACATTCCTCTGAACTATCATATATCACCCCATCAGTACTATCATAATTTATATTGGGAAACTGGTCCCATTATCCCAGTTGGTGCCACTACACCAAATAGAAAAGGAGCTGCCAACCAAGGTCCGGACCTAGTGGTTTTGCCCCATGTTGTAAGCAACGATTTTTGAGGCTTCAACATTTTGGCACTAGAAGGAGGGCTTGACTGCGAATGGCAAGTATATCCAAATTAACAGTCTAGTCTAAGAGTAAAACTCCCTCACCATCACCTCGAACTTCTCGATCACATTCCAAATCTCCTAATCCTAAGCGAGAAGTTATGAAGACAACTACAGAGCCCACTATTGAAATCCAAAAGAAGCCAGATCAATCTTCTTCTACTAAAGCCCCTGAAGTCCAATCTTTGATTCGTAAATTATAGGGGATTTCGATATCTCAAGAGGAATCTGAGTTATCCCAAGATAGTGTTACCTCTTAGTTTACCCCATCTTAACGGTTAACTAGTGCACAGAGTGAAAAGTTTGGAATCCCACCATTCGAATTTCCTCTACCAAGCCATAAGAAAGCTAAGAAGACACCATCTTAATCTCACAACGACATTCTTTCTTCAACACAACCATCATCTTCATTCATTCCATCCATATCATCACAAGACCAATCATCCAGCTCACCACTCCAAATCATGATTCACATAGGTACTGGAACTCCATCTTCCTCTACCCAATCACCTTCAACCACTACAACATCTTCCTCTTCTTGGATACGAACAATGGCTCAACCTACTCAAAGGCCATGGAAAAATCCAGGAGCTGATAGGATGGTTGCACCTTTACATCTATTGCCAGCCCATCCAAAGAAATGGTTACCAAAGTTCAATCCTGATAACTTTTGTGTTTTCCATTAGCTTTTGTGTTGTCCATTAACTTGAATGAAGTAGTAGAAGAAGCTGTAGTTGTAATATTATTTCCATATACTTTACAAGGAGCAACAGGATCATGGTACTTTTCATTACCATTAGGTTATATTAATAGTTGGGATGCTTTTCAAGAGCAGTTCTTAACTAAACTTGGATATAATAGGTCCACGACTACTCTAATCAATGACCTCTCGAATTTGAAAGTCGAACCTAAAGAACCAATAAACAACTTCAACTCTCGCTTCAATAAATTATTAAATAAGATACCAACGACATCTAAGCCCAACAATGAGGTCCAAAATGAGTGATATATTTCTTCTCTTCCTTCAAAAACAGCTATTTTCATCGATGGAGCTACCAAACCAACTTTGGCAGAAAATATGAAAGAGGCAATAGCTATAGAAAAACACATTCTAGTTGTAGATAAGAAAAACACATTAGAAGAATGAAAATCCAAGAAAGTGACTTTTAGGGATGAATCCAAGAAGAAACCACCAAAAGATCCTTTTGATCTTGAAGGTTTGCAAAAAGTCCTCAAAACCATGTCTAATGAAATGGTCTATATTAAAAAACATGTAGCAGGGATTTCCTCTAAGAAATGTTTTAGACTATTTAAAAGGATGATCCTAAACCTCCAAATGCTATATCAAATGATGAATCAGATGGAGAGAAATATAAAGTTTCAACAAATGAAGAACAAGCAGATGATGAAGAAGTGGCAGAGTTACAAGGAATGTGGGATTTTATACTTCCCAATGAAGAAATGCAAGAAGAACTGCCTATTGCCACCTGAAGTAAAAAACCTATTGATTTTCCACAAACGAATCCAAACCATAAGGCTTCAATGCCACCTCCCAGGGACAAAACAATAGGTAATAAATCTTCACCAAAATCCACTCAAACTACTCCTTCTCAATTGAATTCTTCACCTTCAACTAAAACCCTGATAGTATCTGATGAAATGGAATATAATATTGTTGATGATATGAAAAAGATTAGGGAAAATATCACCTTTCATGATCTTACCAAGTTGAAACATCAACAAAAGCTACTCCTTAAGGAACTCAAAGTAGTACCTACTTCACCTCTTCTTGCTACTATGATCTCCCACGTTGCCCAAGAAATGGGAAAACCCCTAGCACCTCTTTAAACAAAATTGATTCCACCGACATTGCTCTGGTTGGAGGAAGATCCAAATCCCATTCTCCTCCATTTCTCCTTACTTTTGAATTTTTTAATAGAAACTTACAAAACTGTTTAGTTGATTCAGGGGCTTCATCTAACATTTTTCCTAGAACAGTTTATATAAAGTTGAGTGTTTAGCCCCAAAAATATGTCATATGCATTGTACAGTTAGATCGATCTCAAGTCCAATTTGTTGGGGAACTTAATCAAGTAACCATCAGACTCTCATCAAACCCCAAAGTTTTTCAAGTCATTGAAATTCCTGTAGCTGATATTCCCAAGTTGTATGGCTTAATCCTTAGTAGAGACTGGTCAGAAAATCTTCATGGCTATTTCACGACTGACTAGTCTTACATGTGGCTTCCCTATAAGGCAAGACAAATCAAGTAAGGGTTCATTGCAAAAAACATCAAAATTACATAGTCATAGAGCTAGAAGGAGAAAATGAACCAATTGTGTATAGCAACAATATCATCAGAAACTACTTACTAGAATCATTTCTAGGAAATTTGAATGCTTATACTTCACCTTTCTTAGGAAACTCTATTGTATCTCAAGTTGAAAAATTTTCCCGAACAGATACTTCTAAGTGTGTAAATTTTATAGATAAACCTACAGTTAGCTCTTTATTTTGGAAATTATTTATTGATGGATTTAAATTCAATGATGGAGCAGGAGTAGGATGCATATTAGTTAGCCCAGAAGGGGAAAATACTATGTTAGCATGCAAACTTGAATTTAATTGCACAAACAACACTGTTGAATATGAAGCATTAGTTCAAGGATTGTATAAAGTCATTGGCCTTAATATCAAACACCTCCAAGTGTTTGGAGATTCAAAAATTGTGATAAAGCAGGTAAGAAATACTATATATTGTTTGTTTGGACATTTGAAACATTATCAGTCATTAATCCAAGACCTAACTTCCCACTTTACAACATTTAATATTTCCCCTATTTCGAGACTCCAAAATGCAAGCGATGATCTCTTAGATAACGTGGCTTCCAAGCTTATTCCACCAAGAGATTATATTCCTAATCACTTTTCTATTGAATTGATTTTTAGGCCTTCTATTCCCAACAATATATCCAACTGGAGAGTCTTTAATAAAAATCTGGATATCATAAGATTTTTGACATCATAAGGCTCTTATGATGACCAGATAATTGACGAAGATCAATATGACAACCAAATTAAGTAAGAAACAACCAAGAATGTTATACCAAAGTCTGTGGTTATGTTTGAAGATTTATATGACCTAAACGATAGATTCAAATGACCCACCAATTCAAAACCTCAGATTTCGACTCTGAGCTTTGAATGGATTAACCTTGGAACTGACCTTAAACCTAAAAATATTAGTATAGGCCTCAGACTTACGTCAAATGAGAAATCAACCTTTATACATTTGTTGAAGAAATATAAGAATGTCTTCGCATGGAACTATGAAGATCTTAAAATGTATGGCACTTCTATTATTCAACATACTATACCCATGATGTCTGATGAAAAGATCGTTGAGAAGAAATTAAGAAAAGTCCATCCTCATTTAGAAAATCAAATTAAATTTGAATTGAACAATCTGCTAAAACAAAAGATTATTTTTCCTTCCAGACATTCCAGGTGGGTCTCCAACCTAGTCCTAGTCAGAAACAAGAACAGTGATATTTGAATATGTATAAAATTCCACAATCTTAACAAAGCCTATTAGAAGGAAAACTTTTGATTGCCTCATATGGAACAGATATTGCAATTAGTTGTAGGCTCAGAACTAATGTCTTTCTTGGATGGATTCTCAGGTTATAGTCAGATCCTAATACATCTAGATGACCAGCGAAAAGTTACATTCAAGACAAAATGGGACACTTATGCTTATCAAAAGATGCCAACTAGACTAATTAATGCTGGTGCTACTTTCCAAAGAGCCATGGACATAGCCTTCAAAGGTTTAGTAAACAAATCAGTAGTAATCTACTTAGACGATATAACTATATATTCCAAAAAGCATAGTAATCATCTGAGAGATTTGAAACAAATCTTTGAGTGTTGTCAAAGGTATGGAATTTCTCTTAATCATAAGAAATATTTCTTCACGTTATGTGAAGGAAAACTACTTTGATTCATTGTATCCAACGTAGGGATTCACATTGATCCTGATAGAATAAGAGAAATCTTTGAAATTCCTTTACCTCATAACAAAATATCCATGCAATATTTCCTAGGTCAAATAAATTTTGTTAAAAGATTTGTGCCTAACTTCTCACGAATTGTTTTAACTCTTTAATGTATGACAAATAAAATTTCTCTTTTAAATGGGGACACATAGAACATGAAGATTTTAATTTGATTAAACAAGCAATCATTAATGCTCCCTCTTTAGCAACTCCAAATTTTTCAAATCATTTCATTCTATATACTTTCGCTTCCAAGAAATCATATGCAGCCATATTGACACAAGTCAATGAAGAAAAAGATGAAGCCTCAATCTCTTTCTTTAGCTCCAATTTGTAGGGGGCTGAATTGAATTACTCAGATGTTGAAAAACAAGCTTTTGTCATTTTCAAATCAATAAAACACATTAGACCTTTTCTCCTCAAAACCCACACTAAAGTAATAGTGGCATTCTCGACAGTGAGAAATATGTTGATACAAAGGGATGGAGGTGAGAAGAGAGAAAATTGGGTGACAGCTCTGCAAGAATATGACATTGAAATCAGACCAACAAAAATTGTAAAAGTTTAACGTTTTCGCAGGATGTTGGCAAGAGCGTCTATTCTATCAACCCCACAAGGCTCAAGTTATGATGTACAAGTCTATGAGGTAATCCTTAATGACACTGAGTCAAATTATGTTGATATGATATTTTACTTAAGAAATGGATATGCCCCAACACAATTAAATTATAAGAAGAGAAGGGCCTTGAGGCTAAAAGCTAGAAAATATCAAATTATCAATGATGTGCTATTTAGAATAAATTATGATTATGTTTTTCTTAGATGTCTTGATAAATCTGAGGCAGAGAGGGTTTTGTAGGTACTCCATGATGGACCAGCTAGTGGACATTTCGGAGGAGATACCACCACACATAAAATCCTGCATGCTGGCTATTACTGGCCAACATTATTCAAGGATACACACATTTATGTAATGAGATGTAAAGTTTTTCAAACAGTTATTGGGAGACAGAGAAAACCCGCATTACCATTACAACCAGTTAATATTGGACAACCATTTGAGCAATGGGGATTGGACATAATAGGTGAGATTATTCCTCATTCTTTTGAGTAGCATAGATATATCCTTACAGCGACTGATTACTTCACAAAATGGGTGGAAGCCATTCCACTTAAGGTAGCCAATTCTGAAAACATCATTGAATTCATCGATCAATTTATCATTACCATTTTTGGCCTGCCATATGCCGTGATGTTTGATAATGCATCTTATTTTTCAGGCAATCCTATGACAAAATTTTCTCTTAAAAGAGGTTTTAAGCTTAAATACTCTGCTAACTATTATCCACAAGGAAATGGGTTAGCTTAATCTACAAACACAAATCTCATAAGTATTATTAAAGGAATTGTTGACCAAAGTTAGAAGAACTGGCATAAGTCCTTGATATTTTCTCTATGGGCAGATTGAATAACTCAGAAGGCCTCCATTGGCACTTCTCCTTTTAATTTGGTCTATGGGAAAGAGGTTGTCCTACCAACAAATGTAGTTATTCCCTCTCTGGACCTAGTTCATTTCATTGAAGAAAATCCTTCCTCTTCCATGGAAGTTAGACAGTTACAAATCCTTAAGGTCGAAGAGGAGAGGGAAAATGCCAGAATCACACACACACATCATCAACAGTTAGTCAAAGCTTCCTTTGATTCAAATTCTGTAAGTTCAAAATATTTTCTACTCGGAGACCTAGTATTCAAATGGGATAAAGCCCACGAAGAAAAAGGTAAGCATACCAAGTTCCAACAAATGTGGAGTTCCAACAAATGTGGCTTGGCCCATTTCAGATTGTGGAACAAATAGGCCCATTAACCTTTTTTTTTGCAGGATTTATCAAGCAAGAGAGAATCTCTACCTATTAATGGGTAGATCTCAAAGAAATTTTTTCCATAGAAGATGTTCTCTTCTATTCCATGTATATTATTGCCTCTATTTTTATATTTTTTTAGAAAGAATAATAGAAGTTGAATAACATTTACTTTTGCCTTTCCAAATAACAGTCTCTTTTTATTTTTGACTTTTCGCTTGTATAGGTAAAGATTATTATGAAAATAAATTTCACACATAAAATAAAGGGTTAAGTTTTGTTTCCTTGAAATTGCTTGTTCTCTGCCAAAATTATTTTTATATTTGATGAAACTTAACTTTAGAAAGTAACCTTGCCTCTACATCAGTCAAGAAAAGTAACAATAACAAAGCAAAGGCTCTCTACGAGAAATCATCTTTAAACTCTACAATTGTCATCCAGAAGCTCTTAAGGAGCCAATGATTCTCCCCATCTATTTAGTTTTCATTTTTAGAGTGTAATTATAAAATATACTTAAACTTAAGGGATAATAGGTCTCATCAAGAGCTGGCTTACCATGATCATAAGGTTATAACTAGCTGACATTACCAGTACTACATATCAAAACAAGGTAATGGCTTGAGATTTTATTGATCAAAAGATAAGGGGTCTCATTAAGAGTTAGCTTGTTCAGTTAAGTTATAATCAAGTGAATGGCTTTTCAATTTTGGTCACCAAACCAAGACATTGTCCCTTAAGGGATAAAAGATGAAAATTTGAAGAAATGGGATTATTTTAGAAAATTAAAAAGTCAATAAGTATATAAATATGGGCTTATCTTTAAAAAGTATATTCTAACCTAGGTGGGATACTAAATCATTGTTGGTCGAAAAGTAACCCTGTTGAGGCTATGAATGCCTGCTGGAAGTAAAGGATCTACCTATGACAACTGAGTATACCAAAAATTGATCTGTGAATAGCCTCCCTATTTTTATCTTTACAACCAAGTGAAGACTGATGTAGACAAAGTAATTTTCTTATGTAAGAGGATAATCAAAAGAATGATAGTTAAGTGGATGTTGTTTAATTATTCAAGGATCAATATTACTTATCTTATATATGATGTAATTTTTATTTTCCAAACCATCTTTATTTTGGAGGTTTTCAGAAATTTTAAAAAACTCTCAGAGATAATTGGTTCCTCCAAGTGAATCACCAATTGTTGTGCTATTGAACAACCCCCCATTTTTTTATAGTAATAGTCAATATTACATTAATAAATGGGGACCCTTTAAAAAATCCTTCCAAAAATAAGTATAGAATTTAGGCATCTTCCTTATTAAATTTTGGAATAAAACAGATATCAATCAAACACCTTTTCAAAAAGCTACTAAATGTCTACCTTTCCTGCATATCACACGATTAAGGTGATTAAAAGCATTGCTAATCCACCAAAACTAGTGAAAAGTAATCAAAAGAGGTATCCACACTAAAACACTTCGAAACTAGTATGTTTGTAGAATTGAGGCTTCTGTGATCCATCATAGTTATAAGAAGTGCTTCGGCGTAAATCACATGACAAAGACATTTGTCGACGCGTTTCGAACCAACTAGTGTGGTTCATCGTCAGGACAAGTTGAAGAGACAGACCTGGCTTAGCATATTAAATAGACTGAGCCGAGACTCCAACAGCTATCTAACGGCTATTTTTGACCCCAGGACTATTATATTAATAAATTTATTATTATTTTTATTTTTATAATATTAAGATTAATAATATATTATTTTATTTCTAGATATAAGCACGATTAGGTACCATAAGTAATTCATTTAATTAAATAGTTTTATGATGTTAATAGAATAATACTAATGGTTGTTGAAAATTATTATTTCCATGAATGAATTCTATTAAAAAATTAAATTGGGTTATTTAAATAAAATCTATTCCAAAAATAGGATTTTAGGACTAAATATATCATTTTAATGGTAATAAGTTATTAAATAATTCACTAACTAAATACATGCATTATTTATTAGAGGTATGTTATTTTTTTTTATAAAACTACTTACTCTTTTTATAAACAAAAATAACATACCTCTAATAAATAATGCATGTATTTAGTTAGTGAATTATTTAATAACTTATTACCATTAAAATGATATATTTAGTCCTAAAATCCTATTTTTGGAATAGATTTTATTTAAATAACCCAATTTAATTTTTTAATAGAATTCATTCATGGAAATAATAATTTTCAACAACCATTAGTATTATTCTATTAACATCATAAAACTATTTAATTAAATGAATTACTTATGGTACCTAATCGTGCTTATATCTAGAAATAAAATAATATATTATTAATCTTAATATTATAAAAATAAAAATAATAATAAATTTATTAATATAATATCCTGGGGTCAAAAATAGCCGTTAGGTAGCTGTTGGAGTCTCTGCTCAGTCTATTTAATATGCTAAGCCAGGTCTGTCTCTTCAACTTGTCCTGACGATGAACCACACTAGTTGGTTCGAAACGCGTCGACAAATGTCTTTGTCATGTGATTTATGCCGAAGCACTTCTTATAACTAGTATGTTTCTTATATAAACTAATTCCTAAGGCATTTCTTATTAAAACTAAGGCCTGCATCGCATATCGCTATTTTTAGAAGGCGCACCTTAATGAGTTACCTTAAAATGTGTGAGATGTGAAATTGCGATGACAAAATTTCCATTATCGCATCGCATTTCATACATTAAAAAGAACACCGCAAACTTACAATTCAGCGAGATTGCGAAATGCGATTGAGACCAAGACCCACTCCCGAGATACATCACAAACGAGTATTTAGGTTCGCTTCTTAATAAAAATAGCTTTACACGAGAAAACCTGACAAATGAGCTATTTTTGGAAATGATAGTAAGCGGCCCACATTTCGCATCTCACACAAACAAAAGAAACTATAAAGAAAGCATACAAACATAATGCAATAATGTGATCTGCGATATTGCATCTCAAATCGCAAAATCGACATATTCGCAATTTAAAGGCTCATGACCCTAAAAGATTTTTTCTTGACATATGATACAGATAGTAATGAGCAACAGAGCTAAGAGATAATGAACCATTAGTGGCCATTTAATAAAAATGAATGGCATTTATGTGTGAAAAGTCGTTCAACGTGATACGATATATTCTCACTTGCGTTCAAATAAAACTCATTTGTTATCACCTTTTCAAATTATCTGTATTATTTCATCTTACATTCATTCTTATCTCTATATATCCAATAGCTGTTGTTTTTCTCCATTTTCAGGAAAAATCCACAAAAGGAGTCTTTGAGAGCAATGTCAAAGAAGGGCAAGGTAGTTGTGTCTAAGAAATAAAAAATGACTCCTTTATTCATAGATACTACGTACAGTAGAGAAGGAGGAACCTCTACATGTGAAAGCATGTATGATTTGTTAGAAGAAGAGCAACCAAGACCTATGGAAACAAAGGTCACAGTTGACAGTAATGTTTCTTCAGATCCCTCCATCTTTGAGATGATGTATTCATTTCTTCATCGCATAGCCACGTGACCAAAGATAATCCCTTATACAAATATGGTCAAGTGGATAATTGATCAGGTCAATATCTTAGATAGAGAATTTATGAATAAGAGCGAAGAGGTTATGGGATCTTTTTCGCTAGACAGCCTATGGCTTATGTACGACCTAGTAGAGCCACAAACACTTTACAACAAATAGTTCCTTGAGAAGTTTGCCAAGGAGAATGAGAACCCAGCAAATGTCACGCAGACCTAGTAGAAAAATGAGGGCAAGATCAAAAAGGACAAAATAGGTATGTACTCTACTACATCTATTCGTCCCCTTCATAGTTTTATAGTAGCAATGCTATGTAGGATATTCGGCAAGCTCGATAGTACTAAATCTTCCCCAGAATGGCTGCCATTAATAGATGCATCCGTAAAGACAACCATAATGAATTGGGCCCAAATTTTGTCTAATAATTTAGCAAAGGCGATAATCGATTATAGGAGGAGAAGGAGTATCTCTTCGATGGTTTACCCTCCATTTTTTATGAGTGCCTCTGTGATGGATGAGATTTGTTTTGGTTCAAAATTTCCTATCATGGGATGGAAGTGGACTATGAAGGATGCACTTCCCATTCCTATATATCATAAGGACATGTGGGAGTCTTATTTTCACCCCCATTTTTACAAAATTTGTCATGGAGTCATGCTACCTATCCATAGACAAGTTTACAACCAAAATTCCCCTAGGTTTTCTATGGAAGCCAAAATGGATATCCTGTTGGTGGACAGATGGTTTGGGGAGGAAACATTCACATATATCAGAGTATTTGGGAGCATTTCCTCATGCATGTCCTTCGATACTATGTCCTAGAAAAATTGATGGCTAGAGAGATAGCCTACTAAACATCGAGTGAAGGTGGGTTGAGTAAACAATTAAAGGAGCAGAAAAAGGCCATTTGGCCTACGTTTCCATTGTAGTATGGAGAATTTTCACTGCACAAGTTTGGGCTTGAATGCAAGAAGCGAAGATCATGAAATCTATAAAATTACCTAAATTCCTAGGAAGGCAGTATGACCCAAATGCCACTGCCAATGCCTTCACTACCCTAGTGAAAGTGAAGGCATTCATTCATGAAGAAGATGCATTTGATGATGTCTTCCTATAGAAAGAGACATTCACAGATGTGACACACATGGAATCACTACATTTTGACCTAGAAGAGCTTGAAGCCTTTAATTAATACATAGAAAGGAGATTGCTAAAGGTCCCATTGGACCAATTATAGTTTGAACCAATAAGGGATCCAACTCCGAGCGTAAGCCTAAAAGAGATCTCTAGAGAAAATTCTAAAGATGATTCCAAAGAAGAGTCCTAAGAGTAGTCTACCAGGGATTCAGAACACTCAGAACAATAGTCACAAAATGGGGGAAGTAAAGAAAAGGTGTCAGAAAAGGATACAACCAGATCTACACAAAAAGCAGTTGAGCAAAGCTCAGCTAAAAAATAGGTTGAAATTCACTCCACCTCCACCCTACAAAAAAAATCCCCGATGATTGATTTAGAAAAAGAATGGGAGAATTTTAACAAAAGGCTCCATACAAAAGCTCAAGCACTTGAGCTACAAACTCCACAACACAAAGCAACTCAATAAATTATAGTAGAGAAAAATGTAAGTCTTCAAGAGGTAGAGCACATTCCTGCCACTCCTACCTCTGAAATTGTTTTGAGAATTGAGGAGATTCCTCCTTTACATGTGTTTTATAGCCCAGCCCACAAAGCTATCGTCAAACAGAAAATAAATACAAGGAAGTTGGATGCTATAGTTACTATTACTCCTGATAATGAATCAATGGATATTGTCCGGAAAGATTCACCCATCGACCCATCTAAGAACATTACTAGACTGTCGCAGTTTGCAGGAGCCTATCCAACAACGACTCTTAATAAAGAAATAGAGGTACAAATTTTTCTCAAAGAAAATAAAAATAAAATTTTGCTGTTGGAACAATAGTTAGAGAAAGAAAAATCTAACCAACTAGCGGAATTGCAAATAGCCAAGCTCCAGCAAGAATTCGAGCAGATGCAAATAAAACATCAAGCCAGCTTATCAAAAAAGGAACTGCATATACAAGCAATAATAGATAAGTATAAGGACAATCTGAAAATTGATCAATTTATAATTGAATAATTCGGCCTTAACTCCCAGGTAATGCACTAGAAATAACTTCTATTCTAGAAGGTCTCACAGTTGAGTCCTTATTGTAAGACTAGTGACAAGTTAATGAGTCAAGTCATTGACATGAAACTTGAATATGATGAAGTCTTGAAAATACTTTCTGAATTCATCACTTGGCCAAATTCAGAGGATGGGAGAAAGGTTGATTTACCTAAACTGGATGAGTCACATAAATAAATTCTATTTGCACACTAGGATTCTTGGCTTAGACAAGCAGAAAAGGCAACAACATCAAAGAGTGTTATTGAAAACATCAATGAGAATTTACAGATCGCCAACCTAGTGGCAGAGACTGTACCAGGTTTTCTTCCAAATGTCAAACAACTCAAACAACAATGGAGGCAGGCAACACATTAAAAAGAGGAAGCAATTAGGCAAATGAAAAAGTTAAACTGGCAAGCGTATTGGCAATATTTAGTTAAACTTTACAGCTAGTGGATGACCCTATGATGCCTAACCACTTCCGTGCAGAAAATGGTGCCAACACCAACCGATGTTGTGTTAATTTGGTAATTGAAATCTCCAATCAGTGGACTGACATAGCTCAATCTAATGACAAACATCAACAATCTCAAAGATAAAATGCAAAGGAGTTAGTCACCATGTTTTATTTATATTTTATTTTTGTTTTGCATAATTTGAGGAAGGTCGTTTAAACCTCCTCAACTATTTTTGTAATAATATATTCTTAGAATTTATAATATTTTATTTAAACCCCTCTCATGCATTTAGAGAGGGTGTTGGCTCACTAAGATGTCTTTTTATAGGAAATCTTAATCCCTACATTAGTTGTCAACCCGAGGTAAGTCATTCTATTTCAAGAGTGCCAACACAGTATGTGTAGTGAAGTTAGAGGTTATCTAATGATGAATCGTTGCAATCATTAAAGTCCAATTCTTCAATCCAATTCACACAACTCTACAAAGAAACTATCTATGAAAGGAATGCTCGCAACACCATATGTAACTCCATGCAACTTGTTCCGAAACAAATTGGAACTTGAATGCAAATGAGAATTACATGGAGAATTACTCAAATAGGCTTGAGACTATGATTATCGAACAACACCACTCAAATCAAATCAATCTATATTACTAAATAGAAATAACAACCAGAAATTGAACAACAATTTGTAAGTGAACAACAACAACTATAAAAGATTCCTAAATGATAAACATTTTATATTGCAATTTGTAGAAGTTACTCAGTATTGTTTCTCAAAATCTATGATAACATTCGTTTGATCGAACAAAAATCAACCATACATTCACTTATTCTAATCAAAGCACTTAAGTTTATCTCGTAATTTTGGTAAAAAGCTAAGTGAACAATGGTGTAGGTCAATATCATCAATCTCCATGATAAGAAAAAGATCTAAATGTTAAGTCAAATATAAGGATTGAATGTAAACTAATACAAAAAAGAGTAGTGGAACTTCTTTCGACTGGGCCAAGAGTCACCAGAAGCCTCTGCTTAATAAAAACTCAGAATACGGAGATGTATCAAGCACAACCTTCTTTCATTAATTCCAAAGTAACAATGGACAAAGTCATTGAATTAACAATGTTTTACTCTAAAGAGAATAATTACATATCAAAAAGTTTGAACTGTCATATAGTTGCCTTTTGGCCTTATATAACATGAAAGGGAAACTTGGATAGCAGCGAATGCTCAGGATCAAGGGATCCTGAGGATTTCACAATATAAAATCTGATCATATGATAAAACAAGAGTATTCGAGCTAATCTTCTGCTTCCTTGTTTGCCCCAAACACTATGGTTTTTCCCTTTATGGCCTTGTGTTGTCCTTCCAACTGAATAGCTTTTGCCCAATCGCATCGCTACATGTAAAGATAATGTAATATTCCCAACCTGGAATAACCCTCAAAACCCCAACAAACTCGAACCAAATACATGAAAATGATATAGTAACCCAAAAGTGATAAATAACAGTGAAACAACATATAATGACATAAACCGGAAATATGAGTAGATACATAAGAAATGCAGCAAGAAAGGCTAAGCCATTTTATTATACTGAGCAATATAATAAGTACAAGAGGTGATCAGACATATGGCACCTCGACTTGCACAAGGCAAGTGAAGAAATGCTCTCAGAATGACAAGAATGGCCTCTTTGCGTGGATGTTGTTGTTGTGTTGTTGTTGCTACTAGAAAACACATGATGATTTGGGGCTGTTGCCCTCCTTATAAAAAGTTGAAACTCTAGATTCGGGCTCTAGTCAAGAAACCCAGAAAAACCCAGAAAGCTTTCCTGGAATGGCCAACCCTCGAAAAACACCCTCTTAGGGTTCTGCACAGTTCCTCAATGCTCTACGCTGCCACTGAAGAAAACCCCTATAAACTTTGCCTGAAACATTGCCAGAAACCCTGCGAAAATCCTCCAATGAGACAAGAGCTAAACCCCTGCTCTATCTCACAGCTTAAATCCACTTGCAAACCCCAATCCAGCACTGCAACCAAACAGAACTGCGTCCCTCTCCAAGTGTTGTGCAGACCTCCAAAAAGCTAATGAAATTGCTGCTGAAATAATAATAAAACTACTGCTGAAATACTAATGGAAATAACTTGCCTGAGAAGGCACTCGAAGTCCCTCGGGGCTAAGGGTGAGATCTCTGAACGGAGACACTTGATGCACTAAACTGTGCTGCAAACTAGCTAAACAGCCAGTGTGCTCAGAAGTCGAAATGACTAGCTCCAAATGCACATAACTGAATGATCCCAAATGAGGGGGTTCCTCTCTGTTTTATAGCCTCTACCTCTCACAGTCCCTAGGCTCACCTTCTCCTCCGTGATCCCCTTCTTGCCATGTGTTCCTTCCCTCCTATGAAGTCCCGCCATGTGTCTGCGTGGGCCCCGTTTCTGTGTCCCCCCTTTGGCCCCCTTGGTTCCCCTTAAGTCACAACGTTGTGCTACCTAGGAAGTGACTTTTTATTCTAAAGTGAGTTGAGTTCCCCCTTCCTCACTTTTTATTTACAAATAACTATAGAAGGAAAAAATCAAACAAAATCAAATATTCCAATTAGCCATAGTTAATTAGGAATATTACAGTCTCACCCAGCAAAATGTTGCTTGTCCTCAAGTAACTGAAGTGATGGATGTTGTAAGATCTCCTCACTCTCCCAAGTGGCATCCTCATCCGCCAAATTCTTCCACCTCACCAAGAATTCTCAGACCGTCCTGCTCCGCAACTGCCTCTCCCTAGTGTCAATGATAGCCTCCGAATACAATACCAAATGCCCCTCATCATCCATGGGTGGTAGCTCATCTGTCATGGTCACCTGCTTCCCCAATGCCTTCTTCAGGCATGATACATGAAAAATGTTATGAATCTTGCTGCCTTGGGGTAGCTCCAACTCATATGCAACCTGTCCAATCCTGCGTATCACCCTGTATGGCCCACAAAAGCGGGGCTTGAGCTTCTTAGCCCCCTTCTGCTTCAGTGATGACTGTCGATATGGCTGTAATCGTAGGTAGACCATGTCCCCTACCTCGAACTGCCTCTCCACCCAACCCCTATCAGCATACAACTTCTGCTGGTTCTGCGCTATAACCATGTTATCCTCGAGAGATCGGAGGATATCCTGACTCTCTTGGATCCAAGTCTTAGCTCTAGGATCCCTGCTATCACCAAACATCACGTCAAAAAAAGATAAAAGATGCTACCCATATAAGGCATAGAATGGTGACATACCAATGGACATGTGATGTGAATTATTGTAGCAGTACTCCCTAAGATGCAGCCACTTCAGCCATGCTCGCTGCTGCCCACTGACATAGTTACGCAAGTAGCCCTCCAGACACTTGTTAACTATCTCTGTCTGTCTGTCCATGTGTGGGTGATAGCTGGTACTCGGTGTCAACTCCGGCCCCACCAATCGGAAAAGCTCCTGCCAAAACCCGCCCATGAAACGACTGTCCCTGTCATTGACGATGATCTTAGGAAGACCATGTAGCCTAAAGATCTCCCTGAAGAACATCTCGGCCACTTGTGCTGCTATATAGTGTGCAGATATGGCAAATAAATGTGCATACTTCGTTAGTCGATCAACGACGACAAAGATACAATTGTTGCCCTGTAGCATGGGCAACCCTTTGATGAAATCCATCGAAATACTATCCCATTTCCCCTCTGGAGTGGGAAAAGGCTATAATAATCCTACGGGATGGCTCATCTCTCCCTTGTTCCTCTGGCAAACATCGCACTCCCAGATGTGTTGTAGTATGTCCTCCTTGAGGCCCTTCCATGAGAACCTTTCACTAATGGCCCTGTAGGTTTTGGTAAAACCCTGATGTCCTGCCAATGGGGAATCATGTGATGCCTGGAGTATCTTCTTCTTGAGGTGAGACCCCTCAGTCAAGAAGATCTGGCCCTTGTAGTGGATGATCTCATCGACCACCCTCTGCCACCTGCCCATCCAGAACCTCACATGAAAACCTATCCTTGGAGTACTCTACTAAGAGTCGAGCCCTCCAATCTGTATCCAAGCTCATAAGAGACAACGTGGCTGGTCTACGTGAAGGGGCATCTGCTACCACATTGTTCTTTCCTTTGACATACTCAATGTCAAAGTCATATGCTTGGATCTTACTGATC